>UELU01099096.1:0-13412 GCA_900490025.1 Megastigmus dorsalis
CTACTTTTAGAAAGTAGAAATTTTTTAATTTACTCTTTTGAAAAGAGTAAATCTGCTTATTTGCTCTTTTGGAATTTCGGGATTAAAATTTCTACTATCAAAAAGTAGAAATTTATTAATTTACTCTTTTGAAATGGGGAAAAACTATTTTATCCTTTTCAAAAGAGAAAAATGTCAATTTTACTCTTTTCAAAAGAGCGATTCTAGTTTTTTCTACTTTATAAAGAGTAAAAATGTCATTTTACTCTTTTGAAAAGGGAGAATCACAAAATTTCTACTTTTTTGCGCCAATTTTTACTCTTTAGGGTTTAGAGTGTACAGTCATAAAACTTTACGTAATGAATATAAAATTATGATAAATGAGAAAACTGAATATTTGAAAATTTTAAATTGATAGAGGAAATAAAAATTGCGCTGTACCATCAGCCGAGGTCATCTTACTGTTTTTGTGTTACACGTTTTGTGACTCTACATTATCTTAAACAGTTTACCTTGCACAAGAATTTTGAGTCTAATATTTTATCAAGTTTAGCTGCTGACGATCGATAAATTTTATTCTATCTTTAAATAACCGTCCAGCGATAGTCTTAAACATATAAACTTTTAATGGTTTCATAAGTTTTGTATTACTTTTATTTTTGGTATGAAATCTGTTTGATATCTGATCTAGTTGGCTACATTTATTTTAATTTTAATCTCTAATAAAAACATATAGAAAATTTACCGTAAATATTTTACCCAAACAGGTAATATGGATGAAGATGGTGGCGATATGGCTCCAAGGAATTTATCTCACCATGGACAATTAGCATTGTCCCTTTTTCCTTCAACACTTTGTTCTGCGATAATTCAAATTATTACTCTTTTGGATGATGCTGGTGTTTCAGAAGATGGCAATGCAGTATATGAAATGGCTTATCAGGTAAAATTTAATTAAACAAAATGAGTTTTTTAAAATTATATTAATAATTATACCTATAATTATTTCAAGACAACTGTTGCATAAATTAATTTGAATATAATACAAATTCTATTTTTCACTTAAATCTTTTTTTTTCCGTAATATAAACATGATATTATTAAGGATAATATTAAAGATGCTGTATAGACCTATACGAATAATCTTTTAGGTAATTTGGAATTGCTTAGTTGAAGATAGCGCTTTATTTCTACGATACGTTCTAGAAAGATTGACAAGAGAGAAACAAGATTTGATGTTTAAAATTTTACGACACCTAATTAGATTTGTTCCCAAACTTCCGCAACAAGCTGCATTTGCTCTTTACAATTATATTATTGGCTATGTAATGTTTTACGTCCGTTCTCCCCATGAAGAAGGTCAAAAATTGATTGGCGCAGCTCTTTCTATACTTTGGATGGTACGAAATAAATTAACAAGCTTGTAACTAAAATTTTTGCAAAAGCTAAAAAGTATAAAATTAACGTGCTAAGCTATAATTAATTTTAAAATTAGTTTAATTTATACTATTTAAAATCGATAGGTTGTTCACAGTGTTCACGGAATTATGTTCAAAGACTTAAAACAAATTTTGAGGAAAGAACAATGTGATGCTTCTATTCTATTGACAGCCAATGTACCTTCAGCAAAAAAGATTATTGTTCACGGACCACAAGATCCAGATGCTGGTGGCATACCCTCACAATTTCCTGTACAAGAAGATACGCAATTTTGTCAAATACTACGAGAGTCTCTTGATTTTTTCGGAATCGAAGAAGTAAAACATAAAGAATATTTTCTCGTTGATTATAAAACCCGTAAAAATTTCTATATCTATGTATTTTAATATTTAGAAACTAATATTAGCACTATAATTATAAAATTTTTATAATTTAATTTTAGATCAGATTCATAATTCCTCATCTTACGTACGGGATTATTATTTCTTTAAAAGATCTCAATACCCACAATTAGAACTCGTGCATATGAAACCAGAAGATGCGTTTAATGCATTACAAAGACAGGAAATTAAACATAAATTTGTAGAGATAGGGAAAGTCATGTTAACGTGGGCAATATTGAAAAACGTGGATATGGTTGTACAAAGAGTTGTTTTCTTACATGAAGAACTAATGAAATTACCATCTTTTCCTCGTAAGGCATTAGAAGCAGACCTTGATCTTTACAAAGGTGGCGAATTAGGAAGAGTAAGTGATAATAAATGATTTCTTGTAATTAAAATCTTATACAAAAATGTTATTTTATTTTGAGAATTATTTCTAACATAAATAATATCAAAGTTAGTTGCTTAGTTTAGATAGCATAGAAAATATTGTTTTATTTTCAAAAACAAAATTTGTATGTATAAAATATATCAAAATAGATAATAACTTAAAAAAGACAAAAATATTATGTTATTAAAATATTTTTCAGGAACTTTTAGCTCTCGATGTTATGCATAAGTTTATGTGGGTTAGATTGATTGCTCGTATGTTTGAAGCAATGGCTGGTAATTTTGCTTATTCTGGAGATATACACCTATTTCTAAATGTGCTTAATGGTGCGCTTATTCTGCATAGTCAAGATTCTTGTATATTACGTTATGTGATTGCAACTTACATCAATGCAGCACACAATTTTAAAAATATTTTTTCTACCAATGGTTACCTTTTGATCATGCCTACACTTTTGCAGCTTTATTCGACGCATCAGACGAATAAACTTGTAACAACTACGGTTGAATATGCTGTAAAACAGTTTTATCTCATGAATAGGAAACCCTTTATACTTCAGATGTTTGGAAGTGTATCAGCCATTTTGGATACTGATGAGACAAGCGCTATTGGTGAAGCTCATAAAGTACGAAAATTTTTTAATTTGAATCTTTAATCAAGTAAATAGGAAAATAGTCATTTACACTGAAACAATAGTGACATTTTCAAAACATATTATTCTTAAATTTGTTATAGTGAAAAAAATTTTCAGGTTCCGTCTTCCTGCTTATTTAATCTTCTTCTGAGTCTTGAAACTCCTTCACCTGATCCACTTAATATTGGAGAATTAGTCAAAGAAGAAAAACCTTTGAAAGCTATAGATTTTTGTTATCACGACGAAAATGAAATGGTGACCATACTTGATTGCATTTCTCTTTGTGTAATGGTTATATCTTATGCAGCTGATTCTATAAGAGGTCAACAAATGTTGGTAAGCTTTTATCAATATTCTTACTAAATATTTTATTGAGTTAAGGTAGATTATTATCTGCATTTACTGTACATTATAGACTATATTAGAAGCTATTATGCCTTGCTATGTACAACAAATCCAGCTTCCTACTTACAATAAAGAAGGAAAAACTGAGAAAGAAATAATAAACCAATTGGCCATCGCTGCTAGAACACTTGTTAATAATTGCGAAGCACTTTCAAAGTAAATAAATTTAATAATTATCTAACAATATCATATAATATAAGTTGTAAATAAGTGTACGCGTTCTTGTACACGGAGATATTAATATAAAGTACGATCTTGCAAAAAATTCTGTAGATTTTTTAATTCTGTAATTCTCAACAGAAACTTTTGTAAGAGATATATAAATTAAATTTTAACTAAAAAGTCTGCTTATTTCAATGACCAGGTATTACAATCGTCCACAAAAATCCAGTCCGGAACATAAAGGCTCTAGTCAAAGAAATTACGGTAAAGGCCCCTATTCACCCGGTTTTGATTTTGATGAAGAAGCTAATATTGGAAAATATACAGAAAATTCTAAAAGTAAAACTTATGAAAAGGATACTGACGAGACTGAACCGAGTCATAAAAATGAATTCATAAGGCCTAGAGATACGCTGCTTAATATGGTCGGTGAGTTTGTTGGCAGGTGCTCTGTGCGACTTATAGAACTTAATAAGAAATCACAAGATGGTAAATCTATGGAACTTATAGATTCTAAATGTCACGTTGTAAGTTATATTTTTTTTATAAAATTATTGGGATATGAATTTATTTAATTGTGGTACTGATTGGTTTAAATTTTAGCGTTTGGCAGACATTGCACATAGTTTATTGAAAATTTCTCCTTACGATCCAGATGCAATGGCTTGTCGTGGTTTAAAACGATATATGAATGACATTTTGCCATCAACAGAATGGGCGAATGATGATATGAG
This sequence comes from Megastigmus dorsalis, assembly GCA_900490025.1. Lineage (NCBI taxonomy): Eukaryota > Metazoa > Arthropoda > Insecta > Hymenoptera > Megastigmidae > Megastigmus > Megastigmus dorsalis. Next base: position 4,129 of record UELU01099096.1, read on the forward strand.
ACCAGCACTGACCCTTATCCTCCGCAGACTTGATAAAACGTTCAGTAAAATTTATAAGAAAGCTTCTATCAGAAGAAACACAAATTGGGATGCTGCGAGCGATCTTCTTAAAGGCATTTATGATACCCTCTCAAAATGCCCATATATCGCACACTTTCAATACTTAAAAACTACATTAAGTACCTGTCAGTCTCTTATAATTGGTGATACAACGCAAATCGAAGTTACATCTGCGGCATCGGCGGCTCTGATGAGTAAAATTCCTCCTCCGCACTTTTGTTCAACAGTTTTACGATTAATCGCTTTACAAGTAATATCGTTGGGTGACGGTTACACTTTGGAGAACGTATGTGGTGGTCATTCGATGTTTGCTACAGCGTCACGAGCTGAAAATGTGTTACTAAATCTGCTTATTCCATTGTTTCTTCGTGTAGGAACCGGTAGAAAAGGTAAATATAATGCTGTATGATTTTGTCTCTTCATTCGAATCTTTTCTAAATATGATATACTGCACATAAACTTACACACATGTATGTCTTACTCATTGAGGATGAAGCTTGATACCTGGTAGGATTAAAACAAATATCTCATTCCCATACTTAAGTGTGTGTATGTAAATATACTGATTAGTGTACGGTTAAAAAAAATTTCAATTTAAGTAAATTATAGTTTTTATTTAGTCTTTTATATTAGCAAAAAGATGTTTTTAATTTTCAACTATTTATTATTTCTTTATTAAAATAAGTTTTTAATAACTTTTTCTTCAAAATATAATAAAACGATTTTGTCCGTATCAATGTGCTCTTTTATTTTCTAATAACAGTATTATGTTAACTCAAAAAAATGAGTTCCGCGGTACTTTATGAGCTTCACAAAGGCTTAAAAAGTATAACTTTACAACGTAACTATGAAATTATAACTCAAGTTTCATTTATAAAACTCTATTGTATAAATTTTATTTATTTATTCTTATTTTTAACATTTATAAGATAAAAGCACACAAATGGAGACAGGATCACATATGGGACATCTACCTTAATTGTATAAATTAAAAAGGAAAAATTCAATATCTCTTTCCCCGGGGCACCTAAATGCACTCATCAGTAAGGCTATTATGTATTGCTTCCTGTTCTTTTGACTAGGTCCACCAATCTTTATGCATTTTGTCATACTGAATCTGAATTCGCAGTCGGTTTAGCTTAAACACCCTCAACATTTTAAGTAAATCGCAAAGATAGCGAAAAATCGCGAATAATCGCTAAAAATCACGTTAGTGAGCACGAGAAAATTCGGGAAAAAAATTCTGACCTTGATTAAGTGAGTTTCTTATGTATTTTCATGCACTGAATACGAATCTGAAATTGATTTATCTGCATTTTTTTTTAATCGACAGATTTTACAAAAATCACAAAAAATATCTGAAAATGGCAAAAAATCATACTAATGAGCGTGAGAAAAGAAATTTAAAACAAATTTCCGGATTGGATCAAGCGTTCTTCTCGTTTATTTTATGGAGACGAATTCCAATCTATAGTCTATTGAGTCCTGTCACCCAATAATTATGCAAAAATCGCAAAAAAAATTGGCAATAGTGAATACTAAAAAATTTTGATAAAAATGTCATGCATATGAATTACTTCGAAATAAATTCTACTGACTCTGTTACGTCCCATCACATCGAACGTAGATTTTGTGGGAATCGTTCTTCTTATTTTTTCTCCTTATGGGTAGTTGGTTATCTTGATATAACGTTATCTGTATTGGCTGCGTGGCGCGCTCGGATATTTCAGTTTGGGCAAGAACTCTCCTGAGTTCTACAATAGACAACAAAACTCCTAACGAAGGGCGATAAGAGTCGGAAATGACAACAAGTGGTTCGAAATAACTAATATATTTATTTATTAGATACGTTGAATGTCTCAATTGGTTAACAAATATGTCTCGTACGTTTCCGAGTCGGAGACAGAATGTTAAGGGTTCGAAGAGCGCAACTCTCGAATAAACGTCAGTTTTGTTTGACTGCCGTCTACAGACTGGCTAATTGTCTCGTAATATTCCTGCTCTTAGTTGCAACTAACAATAAGATACGTACTTGAATCGGCATAAGAATGCAGCTTATCGGTGAGAAAGTCCGATGCTCACCGGTCTCAGAGATGCAAGTGTTTAATCGGACTCGGATGCTGTGTCAGCAGTCGCACGCTGCATTCTTCTGTCGGTTCAGTCGCGACTTTATCCTTACTTCATATTTAGAACATTTTAGGATATAATTTTTGTACCTACAATGTACGCACATATACATATGCATATATTACATATACATTATAATTTGCTAAAATTTTAATTATTACTTAAAATATATATATTCTGAAACTCAATAAATCGTTCGTATTCGTTCAACTGTAATATTGCAGTAAAATGCTTACAAAACTAAATGGTATTTTTATTATTTTCAAAGAATATTGAAACCGTTAATTATATTCGAAATTGTGCAAACAAATGAAAATATGACAAATCCTAAATTATTGTCTTCAGTAATATATGAAAATTCATTTTATATTTAATACTAAAGTAAAATTAAATCCACCTTATTGTCTTAAGCTGTAAATTTTCTCAGTAAATATGTTCTGTTAATAAAAGCTTTGTCGACTAATTAATGAAATAAATCTAATTCTATTTCTCTTCATAAATTAAAATTTATAATTGTTGGAATAAACATTCTTCGCTCTTTGAGGATGACAGTCCATCACAACTCCAATCAGGTTTTCTATCGTGTTGCTCTTTCACTTTTTTCTTGTAGCGTGCTTTTCTTACAATTTTTTTTAAATTTCGAGGTGTTTGATCTACTCAGACTACAGATTCAGATATAGCGCATCAAAATACAAAAGAAACACTTGATCACGGTCAGAAAAAAAAATCAGAATTTTGTCGCGCTGTTTCCCATGATTTTTTGCGATTCTTCGCTTTTTAAGCTAAACCATCTTCAGATTCGGATTCAGTGCGCCAAAATACGTAAAGATAGATTGGGTTTTGTCAAAAGTACAGATCACTTTTTTGTGTGCTGGTGCTTTTATCCTACAATTTAAGATAAAAAATTTAAGATTATCTGGTACACGGTTGAAAATATCCGTAATGATTCCTTGCTCAATTCTTGAGAAATACTTGCGGAATGATTCAAAATTTACCCTGACAAATCCCTATTTTTACATAAAATCCTTATGAAATCTATGCAAAATATCGGATCTTCTTAGACGACAGTTATTATTAAAATTTCAAATATATTCTTTAGATTTTATATTAGTCTACTATACTCAATATTAATAATAAAAAGTTAATTTTTCTTGCGATTATATACAAATTATTTATAATTAGATGATGAATTCAATATTCCTTTAATATTCATAATAGGTAAACTGAATTTATTGATCCTCACGGAATAGATACTGCAAAAACTTGTTTATTTTACTTTTTGCAACGTTTTCAGGGCTTAAAAGTATACCCTCCTCTTTAGCTGACGAAACAAATTATAAAATACAATATAAAAATAGAGAAACCGCACTTCATGCAGTACAGATGTTATATAGGCACTAAAACAAACCTTAAGACTTATGAATTATTGCATAATAGAAATGCAATCACAATTTCTATTTGAACCATCACTAAAGAATAATCAAAACTTGTAACACGGGAAACAGCCGAGAATCTTACCCACGCACACTCGACACGGCTTGCCGCTTGTAAGCCGTTTTATATAGTACATTCAATACTTACTGATCATGGAGATTTCAACCTCTCTCTCTCTCTCTCTCTCTCTCTTACTCTCTATCCCTGTAGACGAGGCTATTGCACTGGCTGCAGTCCACATACACTCTCACAAAACAATGCGAAAACACCTGCTGGGTCTTCTTCTACCTGCTGTAGATAGCGCAAATACCATTGATCTTGGATTTCCCCTTTGCATGATATTGCGCTAACTTCAGGCGTCTCATCCTCGTACATACAAGATAGAGCATCAGGTGCATTGTTGAGAGTCCCTTTCCTATGCTCGACAGTATACATGTACCCCTGTAATTCTAAGGCCCACCGAGCAAGTCTGCCTGTTGGGTTGTGCATACTGCTCAACCAACGTAGGCTGCTATGTTGTGATATTACTTTAAACTCATAGACATCTATATATGGCCTAAATTTCTTTATCGTCCATACTATAGCAAGACACTCTCTTTCAGTCACACTGTAATTTCTCTCTGCCTGAGACAGAGTCCGGCTTGCGAACTCAAGCACTCGTTCTTCTCTATCGATTATTATCTGGAGAAGTACTGCTCCTAACAGACTGTACATCAAACCGAGGGCGTTGCAATATACGTGCAGTCGCGGCAAGCGCTTTGACTTGGTCAAAACCAGCTTGTTGTTCATTGAGCCACTCATATTTCCTAGCTTTCTTAGTCAGCAGTGATCATGGTAAAATCTCTTAGAAATTAACTATACCACGATGCCATGCCCAAGAAACTGCGCAGCTGTTTCCAGTTTATTGGTGCCGGGTATTTCATAATCGACCTGATCTGTTGTGGATCGGGTTGAAATCCGTCTCGGTTCACTATTACTCCGAGATATTTTGCATTTTCCTGACAAAATGCACTTTTATCCCGGTTAATAGTAGATCTGCCTCGTCTACCCGCTTAAACACTTGCTCAAGCTTAGCCAATTGCTCTTAAAAACTTTCCGTAGCGATGATAATATCATCAAGATAGCTGAAAGCATATGGCTCGAGCTCTGGTCCAATCAGTCTGTCAATGAGTCTTTGGAACGACGCTCCAGCTTTACAAAGGGCATACTGCAACAGGCTCATCCCTGGCATCGTAAATGCAGTGATAGGTTTCGATTCCTCCTTCAGCGGAATCTGATGATATGCACTGCTCAGATCCAGCGTAGATATATATCTAGCTGACTGAAGCTTGCGCAATATCTGATCCATAAACGACAACGGGTATGCATCGGGCTTCGATACCGCATTGACTTTTCAAATGTCTATTCACATCCGATATTCGCCATTACTCTTCTTTACCATCACGATAGGGCTTGACCAACCGATATCAGATGGCTCGATCATTCCAGCCTCTAGCAACTCGTGTACTTAGCGGTGAATTTCCTCTCCAATCTTCTTTGATACTGGATAATGCTTCTGTTTGATCGGACGAGATGAGCCGACATCTATCTCATGTTCGGCCCAGGTTGCATACCTATCCTCAGGTGGCATGATAGTCCGATCAAGCAGCTCTTCAAGTCGCTCTCGCTCAGCTGACTCAATATTAGCGAGTCCTACGGCAGAAATAGCTGTAACTCGTCTCTCACTAAGTCAAGCTATTTCGAGATCAACATACTTATTTTCATCTTTGAAAAATAGTTGATTTCTGTAGCGATGCAACATTGCTTTGAATAAGCGAGTAAAGTAGACTCCAACATAACAATCGGAGTCTAACTCGGGCATTACTCCCACAGTTACATTTCGTCTCTGCAATCTCGAATGGTAGGCTCACATAACCTAAAATGGACAAGTAATGGCCATTTGCCATTTTGGCGCCTCTGCTGTAACTAGGCCGAAGCTCTCTATAACACGCACTGGAAAAGTGCAATCCTACAGAGCCCATTACCGTGAGTGCAACTCCTGGATCATACAATGCCCGAATCTCAAAGCCACCAATATTAACTAAGAGCCACCAGCGATCTTCATTTTCTCATAACCTCTGAGTAACTCTTGCCAGCTATTTCAGCATCCTCAGAGGTCTTAGGCTGGATGATAGGAGCCGCAGTGACTTCTACTGCGTGCTCCCCTTCTCGGCTTCCGCCTTTATACTCGAGCAGTACTTTGCCGAATGCCCTGGCTTATCGTCCGTCAAGCACTTAAATAGCTCTCTTGATCGCTTGGGGCTAGTTGAACCAGCCCCCTTGCGTCTCTCTCCGTTGGTTCCATTATTCGCTGGAGAGCTGGGGCGACCCCATGTCTTCTTCTTGGATCCTCTAGGCGAATGACTCCGTGAGCGATCATTCAGCGTCTCGGCTATCATCTTGATTTCTTTTAAAACCTGAGCCAATACCGTTACTTCCTGCGGCGATTGTCTCACAGCCGTCTCTTTCTTTTTCACTGCCGAAACCGGTGGCTTTGCCTTTTGCGGCTTCACGATAGTGGAGGCTTAATTACCTCGCCTGCTGCACTGATGAGCTCAACCTCATGATCTAGATCCATAAGTGACTCCACATCTCGCGCCTTACCTCGGCGCACCATGCATTGCAGCTTAGGCAACATGTTCCGATGCATCATGTCCAACTGGGCCTCTATCGATGGCACAGGTACCTGCTTCAATATAATTGCCTGCAAACATGTGATAAAATCACGTACAGGCTCATTGTGGCCCTGAGTTACGAAGTCAACTAAGCGTTGTCTGGCGGCACACAGAACTCAGGCAAAGTTCTCCATTTGTTACGACCATTTCTATAACAAATGGACGCAATACCTGTCAGTAATTTTGACAGAGAGACTAACAACGCAGTCCCACGAAAAAAAAAAGTTTCCTGCGCGGTAGACCAGACCACGTGAATTTAATGTTTTTGGGGTCGCTGAATTCGAATCCGTGGCCCATTTGACCCGGTCACGTCAGGGTCAAAGTCAGGCCAATGTCAAATTTAGAAAATGTATCGTATAATTCAGGTGTTTCGCGTAGTAAACTATATAATTTCGTTAAAACACGCCATGAATTCCATGTATTTTTTTTCCGCTGAAAACAAATCCACAACCCGATTAACCCATTCACGTCAGAATTTTTTTATAACCTCAAGAAATACCTCAAAATCCACCAAAACCATCAAATACATTGCTTTATCTGTAAAACTATCTCTAAAATTCCATAACCAATCAATCCCACAACCCTTAGATACCTCAGGACCTTACCTCAATAACCCCATTACCCAATAAAATCCGATTATCCCATAACCTGATAACTCCATAACCTAAGACAATCTGCTCTTCCTTACTCTTTTATCCTCAAATGACCTGGGGCCTTATTCACTAACTTTATCGGCGCAATAATGTCAACATCTGCGATAGAGAATAGGCATTGCGCATGCGCAAACTGATGTTTTCAGACTCAGTAGTATATCTTTGGTCTGATACACCAATTCTATCGCCTTACTCGCATGATTTTCAGCGAAGACGGTTGATAAATAGCTGTTAAAGGTTTTATCTTAATGCAACTTTTTTGTGGTATTAAGATATATGGTGTAACACTCGTAAGTGTTAATAAGTTATACAAAGTAAATTTACTTATTTAGATAGAAGAAAAAACGTTTTACAAAAATAAGTACAATAATGTGGGCTATAAATATTTAAATTAGAATATAATAAAATATTAATTATGGCCAAAATAATAATGTAGTCAAAATAATGAAAAGCATTACATAAATAGAAATTAATAGTAGCATTATAAATGTATATATTAAGTCATTTAAAATCAAAGTTAATACTTTTCATAGAATGATAAGCAAAATCAATTTGTATAATAACGAAAATAATATTAGAAAATATTAAAACCACTACAAAGCCATTATAGATAGAAATTAGAATTAAAATAAAAGCAAAATATAATGAGTGCGAGAGAGAAAGATGTTCGACCATCGAGTGCGTATCATACAAACGCACACTCACATACAATCAAACCGCGAAGAGAGATTCGCGCGAATAAAGCGCACACCTGCATGAGCAAGTTACACCGTCGAGCCGCCAAGGAGAGAGGGAAGTCGCCAGATGTTCCGCTCAAGAAAACTACATAAACACGGTCGGATTCGAAGCGAATCACGCATTCTTGTACTAACTCCTCTAACAGAATAAACTCCTCGTCAAGTCTAATATCCTTCTCATTACTTTTATTTGTCCTATCACCTCTAAGCTCGGTCGACAAGTTGCTCGCTTATAGTACAAGCGGCAACGAACTCGTACAGAGCGGTAAAACCAAGCGTGCTTTTACCTCGCGGCTGGACGGCTATCAATAGCACTGTGTACTAGTAAGTCGACTAAGCATTGGGCTTCTGGATAAACCTAATACACAGAGGTATATGAAATAACTCCTTCACGATCCATTACGTGGTAGATATAAGTTATCTTTAAGTAAATAGCCTCTCTCTGCAAGTTGAGAAAGCATTGCGCTTTCTCAACAAACCAGATACCCGTAACTGGGTTTTTCACGGATAAAGTGGAAAAGTAATATACTGTTCCATTCAACTCCGTGAAAAGAGAGCAAGCTGACGTCAGCCTACTGTCCATTGAGCGGCAGTAGATAGAAGGCCTTGTATAGTATTTTAATGTCTATTATTTTAAGATTCTAATCAAGTTTCTCGCAGCAAGTTAAAGGAGCATTGCGCTTCTTTAACGAACCTGCTATACGTATAGTATACCTTCCAGTTAGGTGGATCGTCATTGCGACGACCATAGAACCTGGAAAGGTGAGAGGCTAAAAACTTTTATACTATTCAGTACGCAATAGTTTAAAAAGTTAAGCGACTCGGTTTTTCCTAGTCTGACCCATCCCATCCTCAATCCACTGAGTCTAGTACTCGCTCTGTCGTAAGCAAGCCAATGCGCATTTGCTTACGCTCGGAGTGAGGAAAGCTCCTTCTATATTTCCCGGCCTTTCTAATCTCAATATCCCATGAGGTAGAAAGGTTAAACCGGGGAAAAGCAAGAATGTCAGGGTATCGACGACCGGAGACCATTGCGCGTCTCCACTACATCTCCTTTGCCCTGATACGTATCGGCGAGATTTATTTAATTTAAACCATCTCTGAAAAAGAAACTAGGTCTCGACACGAATTGGACGAATTTCTATAGCAAAATCGTCGTTACATTGGTAACACAGGCCCACAAAAAAAAAGTATGTGGTTCTGGGATGGAGACTAACTTTTTCTTATGTATTTTTTCCCGCTGAATCCGAATTCGTCAAAAAAAATAGGGGCACCAGGGCAAATTTTTAAGATAACCTCAAAAAACTGTTTCTCGATACATATATATATATATATATCATATATCTGTGCATATCATATATATATATATATATATACATACATATATATGATATATATACATATATATAACTGTTTTCTCGATTCCCACATTGATGAATTTCCGAACATTGGGGATTTCTGTGAAGAGCAAGGTGAAAGATTTCATCAGGACATGAAATCTATCACCATGAAAATGGGGCGTGAACATGATGGCAGACTATTGCTGGTATATATATGTA
>UELU01099097.1:0-10308 GCA_900490025.1 Megastigmus dorsalis
TGCATGTGGAATTACACAGCAGTCATATGGGGCAGCGTTAGGTTAGCCTGCTCTGACCAATCGCGTGTTGGCAGAGAGAGACAGCATGTAGTACATGCTCTAAGATGTAATGCATTTTATTTTCAGTTTGTCAAATCCGGGCCTTACTTGCAACGGGTTAGATGCCTTAAAAATTACCTGAAGTATTATTCAGGGTACTTCAGGCATCCCGGTTCAGGACCTGATTTATCTGACGGCATACCGTAATGAATTTCTAGTCGGGATCATCGACAATAGTCCTTTCTAGAACTTCATCAGGCTTATAGAAGTACAGTTGACCCCCGACGACCTTAAAGTAAAGATCGCCAGTCGGGTCTTCTTCTGCTTTCTGTAAATAGCGTAAATACGATTCATCTTGGGTTTCTTCTCCCCATGTATTGCGCTAACTTCAGGCGTCTCATCATGGTACACACGAGATAGAGCATCATGTAAATTGTTGAGAGCGCCTATCCTATGCTCGATAGTATACCTATGCCCCTGTAATTCTAAGGCCCAACGAGCAAACTACACAACCAATGAAGGCTGCTGTGCTCTGTTATAACTTTAAACTCATAGCCCTCTATACATGGCCTAAATTTCTTTATCATCCATCATCTATACTACAGCGAGACACTCACTATCGGTCACACTGTAATTTCTCTCTGCCTGAGACAGAGTCCAGCTTACAAACTCGAACACGGCAAACATCAAAGCGAGGGCGCTGCAGCACAGGTGCAGTTGCGATAATCGTTTTGACTTGGTCAAAAGCGGCTTGTTACTCATCGAGCCACTCATATTTCCTAGCTTTCTTAGTCAGCTGTGTAAGTGGCTTAGCGATCGTGTCAAAATCTCTTAGAAATTTTCTGTACCACAACGGATATTTAATAATCGGCCGGATCTTTTCGAGATCGGGCCGAAATCCTTCTCGGTTCACTACTACTCCGACATATTTTGCTTCTTCCTGACAGAATACACTTTTCTCCTGGTTAAAAGTGAGCCCTGCCTCGTCTACTTGCTTGAGCACTTGCTCAAGCTTAGCCAAATGCTCTTCAAAATTTTCCGTAGCTATGATGATGTCATCAAGATAACTGAAAGCATACGGTTCGAGCTCTGGTCCAATCACTCTATCAATGAATCATTGGAACGATGCTCCAGCTTGAGATAGACCAAATGGCAGTCTTTTATACTGAAATAGGTTCATCCTAGCACCATAAATATGGTGATAGGACTCGATTCCTCCTTCAGTGGAATCTGATGATATGCGCTGCTCAGATCAAGCGTAGATATACGTATATCTAGTTGGCTGAAGCTTGCGCAATACCTGATCCATAAACGGTAACGGATATACATTAGGCTTAGACACCGCGTTGACTTTTCTAAAGTATATGCACATCCGATATTTGCCGTTACTCTTCTTCACCATCACGATAGGACTCTATTGACGGCTCGATCACTCCAGCCTCTGGCAACTCGTGTACTTGGCGGTGTATTTCCTCTTCAATCTTCTTTACTATATAGATACAGGTTAATGTTTTTGCTTGATCGAACGAATTGAGCCAATATGTATCTCATGCTCGATCCATATCGTACACCTTAGAATATCTTGAGGTGGCCTAATAGTCCGATCAAACACCTGTTCAAGTCGCTCTCGCTGAGCTCACTCAATATCAGCGAAGCCTACGGCAGAAATAGCTGTGTCTCGCCTCTCGCTATGTCCAGCCATTTTGAGGTCGACAAACTTATTTGCATTTTTGAAGAATAGTTGATTTCTGCAGGGATCCAGCATTGCTTTGAATAAGCGAGTAAAGTTGACTCCAACATAACAATCAGATGCCCACTCGGGCATTATTGCCACAATTACATCTTTTCGGATCCCAGCGATCTCGAACGGTAGGCTAATATAACCTTCAATGGACGAATAATGGCCATTTGCCATTCTGGCCCCTCTGCCGTAACTAGGCCGAAGCTCTCTATTACACGCCCTGGCAATCTGCAATCCCATAGATCCCATTACTATGTGTGCTGCTCCTGGATCATACAATGCTCGAATCCTAAAGCCATCAATATTAACTTGAAGCCACCAACGATTTTCATTTTCACCTGGATTCGAACATTCTCCTATCGACTTCTCGAGCTGCTCAGAGATTCTCATAACCTCTGAGCAACCCTCTCCAGCTCCTTCGGCCAGCTCCGAGGTCTTAGGCTGGATGATAGGAGCCGCAGTGACTTCTACTGCGTGCTCCCTTTCTATTCGGGCAGTTCTTCGCTGAATGCCCCGGCTTATCGCCCGTAAATCACTTAAATGGCTTACTTGATCGCTTAGGGCTAGATGAACCAGCCTCCTTGCCTATCTCTCCGTTGGTGTCTTTATCCGCTGGAGAGATAGGACAACTCTTTGGCTTCTTCTTGTAGCCTCTAGGCGAATGACTCCACAAGGGATCATTCAGCTTCCCTGCTATAATCTTAATTTCTTGTAAGTCCTGAGGCAATGCCGTTACTTCTTGCGACGATTGGCTCACAGTCGCCACTTTAGTCTCCACTACCGAAACCGTTGGCTTTGCCTTTGTCGGCTTCATAGGCCTCCTACAAGCCACCTCCGGCATAACTGTATGCTGTGGAGGTGATGGAGGCTTAAAGGCCTCGTCTGTTGCACTGAAGAGCTCAACTTCTCGAGTTAGCTCCATTAGTGTCTCAATATCTCACGCCTCAGCTCAGCGCACCATGTACTGCAGCTTAGGCAACATATTTCGGTGCATCAGCTCCAACTGTGCCTCTATCGGTGACACAGAGATTTGAATCAATATAATTGCCTGTAAATACATGAGAAAATCACGTATAGGCTCATCTTGGCCCTGTGTTCTTGCATTCGCTTCAGCTATCAAGCGTTGCTGAAACCCTTTATTGACGCCATACTATCGCCTGGCGGCTGTGCAGAACTCAGGCCAAGTTCTCCATTTGTCGCGACCATTCCTATACCAAATGATCGCAACACCTGTCTGATAGAGAGAATAATAATTCTCCCTCTGTCAGATTTCCCAGAGTTCAACATTCTACCACTCTTGTCAGGAAAACATCGATACTCTGGTCTATATCGCCAGCAAATCGCACTTGCCACTTGTGCACGATCTGGTCTACATTTCGCGGCGTGCACCGCATTTGCTGGATAGCAAAAGTGTAAAAGGAAGGTTTTGCGTGTGGGTTTTTTTAATGTCAACTCCCTGCGAGCTCACATTAAACAGATCCGTCAATTTCTGCGTGGAGTGGACGGCATATCGCGAAGTGTTATTGTAAAAGTACTACCTTTCTTCGGTAACCCTCTTGTTAAGCTTTTTAATTCCTCCGTTTTCAGGGGTATTTGTCCGGCCCTATGGAAGAGGGCACTTTTAAAATGTAGAACACCTAGATCTCCCTCAGATTTTTGGGCAATTGCCCTCTTGTGCTTTCGCTTATGAGTAGCTGCGAGAGCATCCAGCGGCCGCTCGAATTTTAGACCCATACAAGATCGGATTCAGACCATTCCACGGTGTAATAAGTTTGTGAACGAGTTTCAATGTGGGGATCAACCCAGCAGTGAGCTAAGAAATGGCTTCGGCGTCACCTTCTTGACGCAGTCGACAGCCTCGGTGTGTTGCTTGATTCCAAACTCTCATGGAAACCTCATGTAGATGCCTTAACCAGGAAGTCCAACCGTATTCTTTACAGTCTATGCTTTTTTTTTAAAATACACCACCGAGGTGCTGCGCAGGTGGCTAGTCGAGGCTCTTCTGTTCCCTCATCTAGACTACTGCTTGGCTGTACTGCTGGGTACATTCCAGGAAGTACGCAACCGATTGCAGACATTACAGAACTCCTGTCTTCGCTACGTGTTGGGTATTAGGCGGCATGATTACGTCTCCCCTCACCGTCGGTACCTGGGCTGGTTGTGTACTGATTCGAGGAGACACTATTTTCTGGCTTACTAATGTGCAAAATCGTACACATGCATGTTCCCGACTAGCTGAAGAGTCCCTTGTCCAGATATGAGCCCAGAAGACTGACTTACTGTAATATATCGTAGTATTATGTGATATCATTTACCAGGAAATAGTGTGAAATTATTTTTATTTTTATTTTTTACTATATCTTAATTTACTATATCTTTATTTTATTACTGTAGTTTCTTTTGTAGTATAATTACAAATAAATTGAAATCTATCTATCTATCTCTATCTCTGTAGCTGACGATTATTGCACTGGCTGCAGTCCAGTACAATGAGGAATCTGTGTGGCGGCACACTTAGACACACTTACACCAATCGCGGTTTTACGCTCTAGCATGTGTGCTCTTCCCGCGGTCTGACGAAGCGATCTAATCATTCTATCGCGCGGTCTCTCTCTCTTTCGCTAATAACTCTATCTCTCTCGCGACACGCGCTATGCTCGCTAGTATGCTCACGGTTCCCACAGCCTGCGCGCCGACGGATAGAACGAGTAACCGAATTAACGAGTACATACCAGATTTACTCGCGAATTCGTCACAATATATTCATAAACTTGTTTAAATAATTGTAGTAAGCTTATTTTTTAGTATACAAAACGAAGAGCCAAATTATTAAGACTGTTTAAACAACCAAAATTAATTATCTTTATTTATTTATTAAATAATTAAATATTATAAGCTCGCAGTGGAAAATATTATTTCTTGTTTGCCGACTAGGCATACTAATACAAAATTCTGCAGGCATAATGCCTCTATAGGTATAAAAATTGACAGCGTTACAGGTTAAAAGCAGCTAAATTTTTAAATCAATTGTAAGTGGATTTCATTTGATTGGTCTGGTTTTAGTGTATTCTCCAAAATATTCGATAATTAATTAATTGATCAAATTAAATTATTATGAATAATTGTATTTGATTTTTGTTATGCTAAGGTTTCGAAGCTATATCAATGACTTCTTTAAAATAAAGTGTTTTCAAAAACATCCAATAAGGTATGGAAATTTTTATTTTTACAGGCATTAATAATCTACTTGATTATTGAGACTTATGTTTCTTTCAAGTAATAAAAATTCTTATCGAAGCTTGATAAGATTCGGTTTCGTACCTATGATCTTATACGATTTAGATTTAAAGTTCAGACAATGTCTTGTCAGAAATGAAATACAGCAGAGCAAAATTCTTCATGAACTCTGAAATTTTGTAAGGCCGAATCACAGGTGTACATACCGAATAACCTTGCACCTACATTGTTTTATTGCACTTGATGAACAAAGCGCTATTATTAATCTAAGGTTTTGCATTCGTTACGCTTACTTTGTCAAATTTTAAGCAAGTTTTATTTCATTATTGATTTTTCAGTATTTTTGTCCTTCTTTTCGTAAGTATAACTTTCTCTCCTAATTATTTACATAGTAAATTTAATATTAAATGTATCTTAATATTAAATTTTTTGTACTTTAAGTAGACCCCAAAATTTTCTGAATCTTCAGACTTTAGCCAAACCAGATTTTTTAATTACAAAAATTTAATCTTTTACCTACTTAGATCTTTAATACTGTTGATTGCAAGATTTAATAGTTTTTATCAATAAGTATTAAAATGATTAGTATCGACGATTAAAATGATTGAATAAGTTTTCCATGCAACGTATGAAATAAATAAGCTATCCAGTATTTTTCAAAAAGGAAGTAACAATCAATTTTCGGTGTAAGCTAGCTCAGCTAGCCGTTCAATTGTCCCTGCGTACCTACGCACTCGGTGGAAGCGTACGCGCGACCACAAGCGACCAGCGCCACTCCTCACCTCTTCGCGCTGCTCCATTCCACCTTTCGCCGCTGATTCTGCCGCCCGCTATAGCCACCCGCTGATTGTCTCATCTTCCTAACTTTCAGCAATTAATAACTCGGAAACTACTTGTCGGATCGAAAAACCAGAAATATACGTTGGTCTTAGAATTTTGTAATTCTATCGAATTGTACATAGCCTGTTATGTGAAATCGATTCATCCTGTATATTGTATCGAACTGCGGTTACGTACAGCCCAGAATGCCAGTCGTGCACATAGACTATGCGAATAGATTAGCAGTTAAAAACTAACGAGCCACTTGTTATGGCCTTCAGACCGTTCCATTAGCATAAAATTGCAAATCAAAGAAAAGCCAGAAAATATTTTCGCTTGAGAATTTTGCGCTGTTTTATAAACTTTATGTGTTTGGATTAACGTACATTTGAACAGCTGTTTACTGGGAAAACTCAGACGAATGGATATTTGGGTACATTTCGTTTTTTAGATAGATGAAGGGTCATTATTTTTAGTAAATGCTTAAAAAGTGAGAATAAGTCATATACGGTCTTAATAAAAAATTGTCGATGTTTTTTTTATTTCCTAATCAATTGAATGTCTATAGGTAAAATATGTTAACCCTTTACGGCATAAACTTTTCGATAAAAATGTCCTTTTTGTTGTTTATTCATTAAATATAACAAATTGTAAAACCACTAGGCATGTATATGTTATGTCGAATACTTCCTAAACGACTGCTCAAATGAAATTAAAAAAATGGACAAAAAAACGTGATATTGTTTCTGATACTTTAAATTTGAAATTTGAAGCACAGTACGTGTACGTCATGTACGGGATTTAGTTAAAAATCTTAACAGCTAGTAATAAATAAAATCTCCAATATTTAATTAACTAAAACTGTACATGTCGCAGCCCCTTTTAGAGAATGCGAGAAAATCTCAGGTAAAAGGAAAGGAAAAGGGGGAAGATCAGGCAGAGAAAAGCAAC
The DNA here is from genome assembly GCA_900490025.1 of Megastigmus dorsalis. NCBI lineage: Eukaryota > Metazoa > Arthropoda > Insecta > Hymenoptera > Megastigmidae > Megastigmus > Megastigmus dorsalis. Next base: position 6,788 of record UELU01099097.1, read on the forward strand.
TCAAAGAATGGGAGGAACTCTAGAAGGAACTAAAACGAAACGCTAACAACAGGTCAAAGGCGGAGTTTGGGGGAAAAATTTAGGAAACGAAGGAGTAGGAGCAATGCGCGGAAGCAGTCAGAGATGATGTGCTGCATCTTAGAATGCAGATGAGTTGAGTTCAGTTGAGTACAGTAATAGAACAGTAACAGTCGAGTAGAATGATAGACCAGTAATAGTTGAAATGGAGAAGTAAGTTGTAAAGGAAAGAGTGCTCATAAGGCGGCTCGAGACAAACAAAAATTAAGTAACTAACGGGATGAAAACAGTAAAGGCAAAAGTGGCAAAGAGCGCGCACAAGGTAGCTGTTGTTGTAAAGTGTGAATTGTAAAGAAAAATTTTAAAACCTAAGACTACTACACTTACGGTCACTTGCTTTTTTCCACCCAGACGTCATTTTAGGTCATCGAAAAAGTTCGATCTTTCCGCTCCCCATAGTACTACACATAGTACTACAAGAACCGACGGAGACTCATTGGAAAGCCTAAACTAAGAGCTTTAAGATTCACTGAAGAGTAAATCTATTTTTGTAACTTTTTATGTTACATTAAAAAATTTAAAAAATCTACAATTTTGTTCTCAACTTTGAATGAGCGTAGTTTCTGAATTAATAGTCGTAGAATAATTTGGCAAAAAGAAAACTGAAAGCGCAAAATACCTAATTTTTCATTTTGTTCCCCCTGTGTCTAAAATTAAATTGTACTCATACTGTGAAAAAAGTAGAATTTTACTTCCGGAAATATAGATGTAAAATCGAATTTTACGCAGACTGTTGCAAAAAATGTTATTATGACTCCGGCATCCTCTTAGGTTTCTCTTAATATTCTGGTGTATTGAGTCTGAGATTATTTACTCTCTACTGGAAGACTTAGTTGATTGTCTTTCTGGTTGGAAATAACAATATGGATTTCATATGTTCATCTTGATTTTTATTTAGATTTCAAATGGATTTCTTCAGGTAATACAGATTCTAATATAGATATCTGTTTCGATTCACCCCTTGGTATTGTTAAAAAATTCACACAAATTCTCGATTAAATTTATGAACTTGTTAAAAAATCCGGGTGGAAATTCAGGTCCGAGATTTTTTTCAATAAAATACGAAGCTTCAATGCTCCCGCAAGTTTGGTGTGCCCTTACCATGTGGATGATATTATCTGAAATTATATTTATTTTTTTTAATTTAATTAAAGTAATATTAATTAGAATATTAAAACTTAATTCCCGTATTATGGGTGGGCAATAAACCGCCGTGAACTTCAAAGATTTATAATTAGTTAAAGAAATATAGGACCTGGAAATCTACTGCAATTTACTTAAGAGGGAAGATTAAATATAGTAATATTGGAATTGAAATCAAGTCAAATCTTACTATGTATAAACATCTATCTGTTTAATGTTTCGTAGTTTTAATATTCTGCAACTGAAACTAATTTGTCATAATAAATTTTGATAAAAATAGAAAAATTTGCAACTTAATATAATTTTTTCAGCTTATAATTGTCTTTTTATTTTAAATAAAAGTTATTTTTGACAATTTTCAGACATATTTGCCGAACTACTGCCACTTAGTGTTCATCATGCGATGTCCAATTTCGAAGCACAGAAAAGTGAAGTAATTAACACAGAAATCACTAAACTAAGAAATATGAGGCAGATTCTCAACGGGTAAGATTTAATTTTAATTGCTCCGTTATCCTTCCATGAAGGTTTTATAAAACACTAATAAAGTAGACGGTTAAGTAGTAACGCATACATCAGTACCTAATCGTCTTTATTTCTGATTGGGTCATACTTATGTGAAGTGCAATATCTTGACAATTACTACATAAAATGACAATAAAACCAACAAAATTGTTCGAATTGTAAATTTTTACGTCATATCATTCAAGAACCGAACGTATTTATTAACTATCCATGTGCTAGGTGGGACTGGTTACTAATCGTCAATACACTGATCCGTTAACTATTTTTCCTGAAATAATATTTAAGAAAGCAGTTATGCAAAATACAATGACACAAAATCGTCAATATTGTGCAATCTCTATTTTTGCTGTTGAACCATTGCAAGTGCAAGTTGATATCTGAAACAACCGTTTTTTCTTGTAGTCTAGGAACCTAATCCGGTTACTTTATTAATGTTATATAAACGGTATAGGGATAAGCGAGTCGGTTAAATGTAAATAATTTTAAGGTATCTTCTGATAAAAATGTATAAACCACTATACATTCCAGAAACATTATCAAACACGTTCCGTTTTGGTGCATCTAGTACAGTGCTTACAATGTAAATTGCATTAAATTGTCTGAAAATATTCGTAGTAATTTGCAATAATAAACTTTTTTATTGCTCTCCGTTATTATATATTTGATCCAGTAATAATATCGGCATTAATATTTCATGATGAACAATATTTTTTGTATAATTTTTAACTTTTTAAAGAAGGCAAAAAATAGTAAAACATCCTTTAAGAATTCCATGGCTCCTGGAGATCAATAGATTCATTATAATTTAGTCAAAAATAAAATTCTTTATAAATAATTTTGTACCTATCATACCCGTCACAACAAATCTCCGTCACCTACTTCTCCACCACTGTCAGCGGAGTCGAGGTGACGCTGCCGCATCATAGCGAGTATAATGTATGTTAAGTTGACATAATTTATTATTTAGATACTTCATTCAGGTAAGTAGACGTTCGAGAAATTCTATTCTATCACATAATACGCATTTTCTAACCAGCTCGATTTTTTCGAAATCCATGTGGATATTCGGGTGGAATTTCTCGAAATCCATGTGGATATTCGGGTGGAATTTCTCGAAATCCATGTAGATATGCAGGTGGATTATTACGAAATCCAAGAAGACAATCAGGTAGATTTTGTCGAAATCCATGTGCATATCCAGGTGTAATTTCGAGAGATCCATGTGGATATGCAGATGGATTTTTACGAAATCCATGAAGACAATCAGGTGGATTTTCTCGAAATCCATGTGCATATCCAAGTGGATTTTGTCGAAATTCATGTGAATAAATAGGTGGATTTTCTCGAAATTTATGTGGATATGCACGTGGATTTTTACGAAATCCGTGAAGACAATCAGGTGGATTTTGTCAAAATCCATGTGGATACCCAGGCTGATTTTCTCGACATCCATATTGTTATTCTGCTAGATTTTGTCGAAATCCATGTGGATATCCAGGTTGATTTTGTCGAAATTCATGTGAATAAATAGGTGGATTTTCTCGAAATCTATGTGGATATGCAGGTGGATTTTTACGAAATCTATGAAGACAATCGGGTGGATTTTGTCAAAATCCATGTGCATATCCAGGTGGAATTTCGAGAGATCCATGTGATTATCTAGCTCTATTTGTTCGAAATCCATGTGGTTATCCAGGTGGATTTTCTCGACGTCCCTATTGTTATTCAGCTAAATTTTTTCGAAATCCATGTGCATAGCCAGCTAGACATTCATA
>UELU01099107.1:0-10399 GCA_900490025.1 Megastigmus dorsalis
GTTCCTGTGACTAAACACGGATTTCGGTGTATTTATAATTTACTACTCCTTTAAAAACGTACATTTTTATTTAGATGGTATACCAATGTTTTATACTACTCTAAGCATAATTTTCGAGAAGTCCTGAAAGGTATTTCAAAATAGAGAATTTATTATAAGCTTTCAACAATCAAGTGCTCGCGTCAGACTGCCGTGCCTTTTATTTTTCGTTGAACCTACGACTAGCGAATGACGGTGTGGAGAGAGAGAGAGACCGAGAGACGGCGCAGCGACGGCCTGCGGCAGAGAGGCACTCGGCGGGCCACCCCACTCTACTCTCCTAGCGCTCTGCTTGCTGCTGTAGCTTTACGCTGATTGGCCTGATCGACTGATTTTCAATCGATGATTACGCAGTAACTACTGATCGGATCGAAAAGTTTAATAGTGATTTTTTACTTAGAATTTTCCGCTCTATCCGAATCCATACAGTGTGATATTCTATTTGTTGACACCCTATATATATATTTTTTGCATTCTTTAATAAATCAATTTAATCTAATATTGATTTAGTCTAAGTTTCTAAATTCATAATTTTGTCTCTAAGATATTTGTGCGTATCAGAGGGGAGAGGTTTGGTCATTATGTCTGTTACATTTTCCTTGGTAGATATCCATCTAACTATTACTTTTCCTTCTAATACACATGATTTTATATAATCACTATCAGTGATTGCCATGTGACTCTCAATTGATTCTAGCTTATCATCAAAGTTTTTAAGTTTGTGACTTCCATCCATCTGTGTACAGTCTCCAGCTGACTTGTTGTCACACCATATGGTTACTGGGTACATGGCCTTTCCAATCATATATCTAATTGCTTTGTCTAGAGACACAAGCTCTTGACAAACCTCGCTCATAGTAAGATATTCTGCTTGGCAGGTTAATAGAGTGACATATGATTGTTTGTGGCTCCTCCACATTATTAGGTCACCAAACAATTTTATTACATAGCCACTAGTTGACGACGAATCTGATTGATCTCTGAAGCTTGCGTCTGTCATAGCTTCTAAAGTTTCCTCTTTAGCTCTACTATCAAAGCTAGACCTGAAGTTCCTTTAAGATATCGAAATATCCTCTTTACTTCTTTCCAGTCGTCTTCAGTTGCATCTAGTTGTCTCCTGGATAAGTAATTGACTGCGAAAGCTATGTCAGGTCTTGTCGCATTCGCTAAGTATAATAAACTTCCTATAGCTTCTCTATACGGTGCCTTGGTTTTTCCTCTTATCTCTTCTAATTCTTTATTTATTTTTAATTCTCGACTCTTAACCTGTCTCGTTACCATGGATGATTTTTGAGCGTTGCATTCTTTCATATTGAATCTTTCTAGAATCTTTTCAATATACTCTGTTTGTTTTAAGCTTATAATTTTATTCTGTCTATCTCTATTTATTTTCACTCCTAGAAAGCTATCCGGTTCTCCCAAGTCCTTCATATTAAATGCAAGACTTAATTTTCTCTTACTCTCTTCTAATTTTTGCATTCTTTTAAGATAGCCTAGGGAAACGTGGCCTAGTTTTATGTGCCATAACATTCTTTCATCTATTTTGTTTTATTCTTAAGAATTCTCTTGGTTCCATTTCTTCTAGATTATGTATCTTCCTGTTTAATGTACTTTCATCTAGTAAGCCAAAATCGCTTATTTGAGAGTTTCTATTGTTTTGGTTTTCTTGAGTGAGTTCTTCAACTTTTTCCCTCCCAATCTGAGACGGCATTTTATTCTATTTATCTATGTTCTCGGTTTCCTCTAGGTCTAGAAAGTCCGTTTGAGATTGATTTGCAAACTCATCTATAGAAACCAATCTGGCTATGCCTGAGTATTTTTCAAATTCTTTAATCTTATCAATCTTATCTATGTTGCATTTTTCCGCGTCTAAAGATATTAACCAATTGGGTTTTTCATATTTCCCGGTTATATATTCTATACCTGTGTTTTTATAAAAAAAATTAAATATTTCATCGTCAAAGTATATTCCTAATCCTACCTCTGCGAATCTTCTAAGGGATATTAAGTTATCTGTTATATCTTCTGCTGATATAACATTTTTTAATTTAATTATTTTAGTATTTTTTCTGTTTGATTTTAAAAACAAATTGCCTTCGCCATCTATCTCTATATTTGCCGACTCATTTTTATTTGCACTTCTAATTACTTTATCTGTATATCTTTTGAAGTTACTTAATATTATGCCTTTATTGACTATATGGTCAGTGGCGACTGAGTCGGCAATGAAGGTAATTTGATTAAGGGATTTTAATTGACTTGAATTCATACCTGCTAAGTCTGCCTTTGCGCCTTGTTTGAATGTTTTTTGGTGTTTTTCTTGAATGTTATTACCCCTATAATCTTTATTTACTAACCTTCTATTTGTTGGGTTGCCATTTTTATTGGGGCATTCATTGCCCTTGTGGCTCTTGATTGCCTGGCAGAAATAGCAAGACCACATGCCGTGGGCCGCGAAGTGGCAATCAGTGGCCACGTGACTTGCCGCGTTACACCTAAAACAACGCGTATGGATCGTTGTCTCTCTATGTGCTAGGCACACTTTCGATCCTCTCTCGTCATTTTTCTTTTCGGCTTCTAACTCTAAAAGAAATGATTTTATTTCTTCTAATGTCATTTCTCAGTTGTCCGTCTGTCTTCTAATTAGGTTTACTGACCTAAGGTCTGCATTTACTCCTGACACTGCTTGATAGAAAGCTGATCTCTTTTCCTCATCTGTTAGAGGGACAACCTTTTTGCAATTTTCATATTCTCTAATAATATTTTCGAATCTTTCGCAAAATTCGTTTACTTTTTCTTTATTATTCATCTTTATTCTATACAGTTATTTTCTAACAGATGAGACTGTTACATTTGACTCTATTCTTCTAAATTTTTTAATCTTTAATAATATTTCTTTTGGATCTTTAATATTTAAAATTTTCTTGTGATAATATTCATCAAGATGGTTAATAATTATGTCTCTAACAATTGAATTTTTCTTATTTAATTCTTTCCTAGTCATATTTTCGTTTATGTGTATATTATCATCTACTACATCTGCTAAATCATTGGCTCTAAGTTCTGAATTTAAGTAATCTTACCAAACATTTAACGTCATTTTTTGTGTAATTTATAGTTTCTTTTTACATTGATTTTAGTTTTCTTTTTGTTTGCTTCTAGAGTCTGTCTAAAATTTTTAAATGTCTCATTTAACTCTCCTATAATTCCTAATTGTATGTTCGTGTCATTGTTCTCTGTTTCGTCTACCGTTTCGTCCATGTCATTTATATTTTCTTCTATAATTCAAGAAGTGGAATTAGCGTTCGGTTTACTTACTTCTAATTTTCTAATTTGCACTCTCTTTTTTTCTATCAATTTATTCGTCAGCTCCGTTTGCATTTTTAACGTTTGCTGCATTCCAGCCAACATCTCCATTTGAGTCCTTTGCGTCTCCTACATTGCCTCTAAAACACCCACAATTGACATTTTCACCCTCAATATCGGAGGCAATGAGGGAGGCGTGTAAGATTTGTATTCCTCCTCCTGTAGTTGCTGTAGTGTGGGGCTTTGGTTTTCTTCTAAATTAATTTGTAAACAATAGTCTTTTAATATTCTTATTCAAATGTTTGGATTTTATAAAAAATACATGTTAATTTCAATTTAATCTGACAGATATGTATTCTAACGTCTTTATTTAATTGTTTACAATTCTAAAAGTTTGCTCTTTAATCTTGTACATCTATATAAACAAGCATAAATATATCTAATGCAAGTTTCTGGGACGTTTTTAATTATACATCGCAAGTTTCTGGGACGATTAAGCTACTGTCCATATCATAGTTTTTTGAAAATTTTTGTGTTTTTAAATACAAAAGTGACCGGAAACGAAAGCTAACGCCGCAGGCGAACATCATTGGGGTCGGGGGTTGTGGACTATTAGGTTATTATACAATCGAATCATCTTTAAATTTTGAAAAGTCCCACTGGTATGGACAAACTTTTAAAAATCCCAGATACTTACATTACATGTTTATATATATATATCTAATGTAAGTTTCTGGGACGTTTTTAATAATACATCGCAAGTTTCTGGGATATCTCTAAGTTTCTGGGACGACTTTGTTCGGTAAAATTACTATTTTAGTGACCAGAAACAGAAGCGGGCGCCGCAGGCGAACATCATTGTAGTCGGGGGTTGTGGGGTTTTAGGTTATTATACCATTGATAAAAATTTATACATCCCAGAAACCAACAAAATCCCAGAAACTTGCGTTGTATAAATATTATACATATATATAAATCATGTATCTTTAAATGTCCCTTTTCTTTTTCTGATTATCTGTATAGGCCTTAGGAGAAAGAAGGAGCAATAAAGTATACCGTCCTGATGGGCGCATACAAAGATTCAATTTTAATACTCTCCTTTTTTACCTGGACTATCGTCCAATAGTTGAGTCTGGAAAACGTTGCTTTTATGTCGATGCTTCTCAAATCTCTGCTTTATTAATCGCGTGGAAGTCTTCTAATCTAGTTATTTTTAATGTTTAATATAACTGAAGCTCATCCACCAAACAGACCAGGTTTCCCCGTTCAAGAATGGTGAGCTCCAAATCCCTACACGCCAAGCAGACCAGGTTTCCCCGTTCACGAATGGCGGCTATTCTAGACTACATATCCAAGAGGGCCGGCTATCTCGTTCCTCGTTGGTAGCTTTATTCAGATCTAAAAACTTTAAAAATGATTCTATTTTACGCGTATATATAAGTTAACGCGGACTATATTTTCAAAAATAATACTTTATTTTGACGAACCTTTTATTCCTTCACGTTTCTCCTGTTGCGGCTGTTTTCCTTTTGAATTGGTAGATGGCTTGTTTTTGCGAAATTATAAACTAACACTTCTTTCGATATATATATTCTTACCCTTGAACCTTTATTTATCACATTACTTAATTTCTTACAAACTCACTTGATTTATTTCACAATTTTACTTTCTCACAGTTTCCACTCTTATAATCGTATTTACTTATTGAATAGCCTCTTTTTCGACTACTTCTTCCTCTCGCTTTCCCAACCGAATCTGTTTCACATTTGTACTTTATATTTTTTCTTAGAGCCGCCTTGAGCGCGTTCTTTCCTGACTTACGTATATTACATGGTTCCTGAGTTAATTGATCTATCTGGATTCCGAGAGGCAGCACATCACCTCTGGATCCTCCTCCGTTTCCCTCTCTTCTTATTTTCTACAGTTTACGTTTTCCAGACTTTATATGCAGATCTGGTGAAAACATCATTACCCAAGCATAGGTAATAATGTGCTCTCAACAGACGCTCTGGATTTTCTTAATTTCTGTCTAGAACTTTATACCTGCCTCCGATACCAAAGCGTCAGCGGACAGCGTAAGCATTAATATTTCTAAAATATTTCATGAATTATTACAGAAATGTTTCAAAAATATTACACGAAAAATTTCATGAAATATTTTTGAAATGTTTTTGTAATATTACACTCTTTCATTATCTTTCATTATACATTTGAAATATTTCTGAAATATTTCAGAAATATTTCATGTCCAGATTATTTATTTTACAAACACTAAATATTATATTATATAATAGAGTCACTTTTATATTAATGTTCGCACGCTTCACAATTTTTCGCAATTAAATTAAACACTTACATAAACCTTTTCTTACACTGGGATTCGAACCGGTGATCTTTGGGATACGACGCATAAACCTTAACCACTAGGCTACGGAACGCTAGCAACCCAAAATTTTGATTTTGCTCATAAAGACAAATATAAGTGTGGAATTACATGGACGCGACACAACCTTACGCGGAATTTATTCGAGTTCAGCGCGCAAAAAGAGGTTATTTCTTGAATATTATTTTAAACACATTACAATTGTATATGTGGTATTATTTTTTTGAGAAAAAAGAAAGCATTCCTTTTGAATACTTCTTTTACCTTTTTCCAGGTCGAAGGAATTGGGTAACGGTACTGATAAACCGTACGTGATTTAAGGGGTTCGAGGCATCGCTGAATTCAAATTTGTTATTAGTTTAGCCAAATTAATTTGTTTAAATATTTTGCTTAGCTTAGTCAATATATTCTATAACCGTATTTTTATTCACCTTTGTATGGTCGTTAAAGAACTTATTATTTAATAATTTGTTAATAACAATATGTGGTTTAACAATTGAAACTATTATATGGGATGTATTTTTTTTATTCATTTATCATTGTTTATAATATAAGAAAAAATCAGTCAGACCTTGGTTTGTGGAACAGAGGCAGTCAGCAGCCATTCCAAGTGCAAATATTATACACTAAACTATGTTACACTAAACTGAGGTCTGACTGTTTTTTCTTGTATTATATATAATAATTAATGAATAAACAAAGTTTCAGCCATAACAAAACTCGTGCACCGATACCTCCCATTTGACATCTTTCCTCGCTCTTTTTTATACTATAATTAACATCTCCGCCAATTTTCAGCTATGGCAAAACTCTTGTAATGCATGTCGCCATTTTACATGTTTCAAAGCGTGCCGCCCCATAACATATCAAAAAATTAGCCATGACAAAACTCTTGCAGATTTTTGGTCACCAGCTCTCGGGCTACAACATGGTAACAGCGGTTTGAAACTATAAAAAGAAAAAGGAGAAAGTTAGAATGATTGACGGAGGATTTCAGGATACAGTCGCGTCGGCGAGCACATTTACCATGAACACATCAAGCGGCCGGCCGCCGAACGAATTCGATTTCACCAAACCGGAAACATGGCCAACTTGGCTGAAAAGGTTTGGTTGATATTTATCAGTGGCTAACCTAGATGAGTTAATTCGTGATCGCATCGTGATTGCATTGAAAGACATCAAAACTTCGGAGCGATTACAGCTAATGGCAGAACTTACTCTCGGGAAGGCAATAACGGCAGCTCGCCAAGCTGAAATTCAGGCAAAAGAAAACAAGATAATTCGCAAAGAGGCAACAGATAACGACGTGAATCTTGTTTATAAAAATAAAATGAAACCATTTCGAAGTCAGGGAAAAAAAGATGTCCGACTCGAGTCAAGATTTCCAAACGAAATATAAGCAAGAGAACAAAAATTCCAAGAATGGTGGGATGGATCCGTGTTACCGATGCGGCTTCCCGCGACATGTCGATTCCCAGAAGTGCCCAGCTCTACAGTCAACATGCAGGAAATGCACAAAGGTCAGACACTGGGATCGCGTCTGCAGATCCAAGGTCGTACGGTGAATTGAAGAAAATAACGATAGCGTAAGTGGTACATTTCTCGGATCGGTGAGCGACAAAACATGCGTAGAGAAAAATTATTCGTTTGTAAACATGGAGGTAATAGAGTTCGCGGAAAAAATGAATTTTTTTAATAGATATGGGCGCGGACATTACTTGTGTTGCGATAAACAGTATTCCAAGAAAGTATAAGAAAAAAATTTGTATCTCGGATAGAATCATTCACGATCCAGACGGAAAGATATTATCGGTCGTTGGCTACATTAACATTAAATTAAAAAATAAGACAAATATTGCGAAAGCGAAAATTTATGTATTCCGTTATCTAAAATATAATCTGTTGGGTAAACCCAAAATTTGTGCGTTAAATTTGATAAGCAAAATAAATCAAGTGCATTCAACCAGTGTTTCGACCACACAAATTATACATAAATTTGAAAAGGTGTTTAGTGGCTTAGGTCAATTTAAAAGGGAATTAAAAATTCTAATAGACGATAAAACAACACCCTATGCACAAACGACTCCTCGTACCGTCGCAATTCCGTTATTACCGAAATTAAAAGCTGAAATAGATAAATTATTTCACTTAGGAGTCTTAAAACCGGTAAATTTCCCAATAGAGTGGTGTAGCCCCATTTTTGTAACTACCAAAAAAGGAGGCGACGAAATCCGACTTTGCGGTGACTTTACTAAATTGAATAATTGTGTAAAATACGCAGTGCACGGTCGATATATGTATATACGATTGCCATTCGACGTTAGTTGCGAGGGCGATTATTTTTCTCAAATGTATTCGGAGTTACTTTCCGGTACCCCAAACGTGGTTGTACATATCGACGATATTCTTATATATGCTCACACAATTGACGAACATGACAAAACTTTGGAGTTAATACTTAATCATTTACAGACAGAAGAAATTACACTAAATAAACATAAATGCATATTCGCGGTGAGGGAAATAGATTTTTTAGGGCACAGAATTTCTGAGCGGGGAATCGATGTTTTACCCGAACGCGTATCAGCGATTGTTAATTTTATCGAAAAATTTATCCCTCGAAAATCATAAATATTAGAACCGCTTAATTCATTATTGAAAGATAAAACGCATTTCGTATGGCTTCAGACTCAAGAAAAAGCTTTCACCGAAATAAACAATCAAATTAAAATAGTTCCGACCTTAGCTCATTTTGATTATTCTAAGAATATAGTGGTTCAGGCGGATGCTTTGAGCTACAGGTTACGTGCGGCTTTGTTACAAAAACATGTAAACAAAACGCGTGAAGTAGTTGCGTTTATCACGCACATCATCACCTTGCGAAAAAAAATACAGTCAAATAGAAAAAGAGGCATTGGCTTTAGCTTTCGCGATGGAACGTTTTAAAGGTTATATCACTGGAATACGTGTTACGTTAGAAACAGACCACAAACCATTGTTACAAATCCTTCAAAGCAAAGCATTAGTCGAATTAACGCCGAGGTTACAAAGTGTACGATTACGTCTTATGCGCTATGGTTATAAGGTTATGTACATTCAAGGTCAACAATTAGTATTAGCCGATGCCCTTTCAAGAGATCCATTGTCGCACATCGACGAGAATGCCGACGATTTTCCCGAAGAAATAGATTTGTACGTTAGTTTTGTAACTAGCAGCTTACCGGCGTCTAATAACTTAATAAATAGAATTATAAACGAACAAAACACAGATATTGAATGTTCAAAATTAAAAAAACATTTTTTATCAAATTGGCCTTCTATAAGGAATCTGTACGAGGGTTTACAGCCTTATTTCCAATTAAAAGACAAATTATCGGTTTGAAACGAACTTCTACTTTTTAAAACGAGAATTGTCATACCTCCTTCTATACAGTTAGAAATGTTAAATAAAATACATGAAGGCCACTTTGGCGTAAACAAATCCAGAGAAAGAGCAAAGCAGTCAATATGGTGGCTAGGTATGAGCTCGCAATTAAAAAAATTAATAGAAAATTGCCCATCATGCGTTGAAGAGAAGCATAATAAATATGAGCCGTTTGTAAAAGAGGACTCCCGACCGGCCGTAGAAAAAAATAGGCCTCGATTTGTTCCATGCAGATCGATAGTACCTTATAATTACTGATTATTATTCAAGATTTTTTGATATACGTGCGCTGAAAACTCTAACCGAAAACGAAGTCATAAGCAATTGTAAAGCCGTGTTTGCGATATTCAGAATCCACGAGATTGTTCGAAGCGATTGCATAACGCAGTTTGCGTCTGGCTTTTGTAAATTCGCCAATGATTTCGATTTTGAGCATAACACTAACTCGCCTAAATTGTCTCAGAGCAACAGCGCAGCCGTAAAAGTATAATAAAAAAATGTAATGATGTTAGCTTAGGTTTATTAGCGTATCGAACTATACCGCTGGAAAATGACTTTTCACCTGCCGAACTAATGTTTTCACGAAAAATCAACGAAGAATCGTGTGCCAATATGGCGCCGGGCGACAGGGAGCCTCCAGATCCCGGTCTGAATAAATATTACAAGTGTCATCCAAGTACCAAAGTTGGAGCGGTGGTGTGCATTGTCTGTGGTAGTTTTCAACACACTAGTGAATTTGTGGCAAAATATAATGCAGGATGTCCAGGAAAATTCATATCCAGCTCGTTCATAATAGCCAAGATCACCCGAATTTCGCACTAACCTCAAATTTACCATATGGTTCACTTAATGAGGCAGCATGGAATTTAATTGCTCAGTTGAAACAAGAAAGCAGAGAACAAATCAAGCAAGAAATTTTAGATGAAATAGTGCAAGAAAAACATAATAACAAAGAAAAAGGAAATCCTCATGAAACAACAATTTACGAAGATTTAAGTGACCTAGAGGCGTTAAAAGTTGAAAATAAATTATTACAAGAATTAAAACAAGAATTACAAGATAAGAACAGATTATTAAATGAACTATTAATAAAACAAAAACAAGAATCACAAAGCAAATTTCAAATTCCAAAAACATTTTCTGAAGTATTAACAAACACAAAACCAATAAATAAAACAATAAAGAAAAGAGTACCTAAACTTATTATAAAGAAAACGGACAGCAATGACAACACAAATCTTGAAAGT
>UELU01099115.1:0-10016 GCA_900490025.1 Megastigmus dorsalis
GAACTGTGGTAAATAATACCTTCCAAGCGCAGGGTGCGCATTTATGGAACTCTCTTCCTGCTGAAATTCGTCATCTGCCATCACTCAGCAGGTTCAAAACTGCTTTGAGGAGATTCCTTCTCAACCTAGATTAGATTTTTAAGTATAGGTTAAGCGACATGTGAGCTTGTCCTATTCCTGTACATCGTCCTGTCCTAATTTATTACTCTTTGTGTCATTATTCGAGTATGTGTGTAATTTAAAGAAAAAATGGACAGACGTTGTGCAAGTGATGAAGTGTGAATGCTCACGCAACCTTTCTGTGACTTGTTTTTAGACTATTTTGTACTATTGACTAAACTATTTGACTAAACTTTAGATATAAGCACGACTGTGATATCGCAAAGCGAGAAAGAATGTATATATATTAAAACTGTATTAAAAGACTAAAATTTTGTAAAAGGTTACAAATAAACATTATATCTATCTATCTATCTATCTATCTCTCTATCTCCCCATCTCTCCACCTCTCCATCTCTCTCTGTCTATCTCTCTATCTCTATCCCTCTATATCTCTCTCTATCTCTCTATCTATCTATATCGCTCTATCTCTCTATCTCTCTATCTGTCTAAGTCTCTCTTTATCTTTCTTCCTCTCTATCTCTCTATCTGTCTATCTCTTTATCTCTGTATCTCTCTACCTCTCTATCTCTCTATCTGTCTATCTCTTTCTATCTCTCTATTACTCAAATGTGTAAAATTTGCGACAGCTATCACGATTATTGAGATCTAATACGGGCAGCCGTTCTCTGCTTAGTTTGTAAGGCGCTTGCCTGCTAAACAAGGCGACTCAAGTGGTCGTGGGTTCGATTCCAGTCTGGAGCCCGAAAATTTTTTCGGTTTTTTTTCGAACGGAAAAAGAACCCATTACTGCGCCATTTGAAAAAGTCCCATTATTGGGCAAAAAAGAATTGAAATAAAAAAGTCCCTCTGGGAAAAAAAGAATTGTACGAGGACAAGTCCCACTGGGCAAAAAAGAATTGAACGAGAAAAAGTCCCGCTAGGCAGAAAAAGAAGAAGAAGAGAAGAAAATGTCCCCCACTGGGGTATGAATATAATATATGCGTATAAAAATATGTATGATTTCTAATGCGAAATAATTGTAATATGATTTGTAATAGCAATAATACCGACTATTTATGCGTGGCAATGTATAAAAATAGGATCTAATACCATGTGTCAGTTGGCATGTTCAAATATGTATGCCAATGTACCTGATTTTTTCCAGTTTTTTTAAAGGTCATATTCAAGCTAAAACAATTCGAAACATTTTTAGTAGCTGTAGATTTTTCACTGAAAGGGCTTCAGGGTTAGAGTTTCTTTTTAAGAACCGTATTTTATGTAGAAAACGAACCCATAAAGTTGAAATTCGATCACTATATTGTGCCAATTCAACAAGATATCATACAAATACTGCATCTATCGTCGTTCCATATCTAGTTGTAGATTCTTTGGGATTATTATTAATGTGCAAATCAAATTCTTCTTGAAGGAATGTAATTAATGGAATTGATTCTTATCTTGCAAAGTTGACATTGAAACCTCCTGCTAAAAGTATCGGTAGTTCGTGTAAGTTTTGTTTTAAAATCGCTGAACCTCTGCGAGTGTATGGAAGTAATTGCCGGTGTAAAAATGAAATTATATCTTTTATTTTTGATTTGGTGAAATATACACAACAACCATGAGAAGTTGTCTTCCATCATCCATTGTAATGTGAGAAGCACACATATCGCCTACAGGTGCATGACTAGCATGGATTTCCGTTGCATTTTGTATTGGCAACGTATTCCAACGCTCGTACACCGATAAAAATGGAAGTTACTGATCAACTTAACATGGTAGAAACTTGTAAAAAATTCCTTATGTATAAAATAATTCTTGACAAATTATACTGTATTTAAAATGTATATTATACTGTATAATAAAAAACATCATATTCGATACAAGTAAAAAAGCTATTAGTCATGATTAAAAACAGGAGGTGGAGAATGCCCTGCTCACACATACAATGTAAAATCCTAATTGTAACATACTATCTTCCGTATTACCATTAAACCAATGAACACCTGCTGTTAACCTGTCTTTATGTTCCCTGAGAATACGTACAAAATGTCAGGCTTTCCTCTAAATATCAAGTAGTGATAAAGATTTTTAATTTTTTTTATATATTCTATCAACAAATGATAAGAAAATAATGCTAGAAAAATCCATATTACATAAAAAAGATACTTCTCAATATAGAATGAAATTTGACACAGTTGAGTAATGTTAAATTCGTATAATAAAGTGTACATTGGAATTTTATTATGCGAATGTAACATTACTCAAATGTGTAAAATTTCATTCAATATTTCAATGAGTTACAAGAAAAACGTTTAATCACTGTTTTAAATTCAAACAGTGATTCCAAAGAGAAAACTCAGTTTTCAGATCGATCCATTTCTTCAGATTTATCCATTTCTTTCAAAACAGACAAACACTCTTAGTATATAACTAATCGAATTTTCGTAATTTTCAAGGAATATTCTATTATTCAATCTTTTATAACCTGGAAATATAGCAATTGATAAGAAAAATTGTCAAAAGCAATAATCATACAAGAATTATAATTATTTAATTTAATTACTAATACTTCACATTATATTACTTTATATAGAGGAAGGACAGATATAAATGTTACGTCTAGGGAGCGTAACGAAGAAGAAAATGAGCTTGAGTTGCAGACAACTAAATGACTCGTCAGTGTCGGAACATTGACTTGCAAAATAAGAGTTTCCCCAGTTTGCGTTAAGCGCACGGATGGGCGGCAATAATTTAATAGGCGTAGATGTGTAAAAACTTCAATTGGAAATGATAATGTGCAGGGCGCATAGCTTACTTTGATTTGATCGTAGGAAGTAGAGTGAAAGTAATGTCCCCAGGTGCCTTCTCAATGCCGCTGTAGATCCTCCTTCTACTGAATGGCTGTGGCTTGCAGAGAGCGAAGCGCAAATATAATTGAATAAGATAAATTGATAATCAGGAAAAGGTTTGAATGTTTCTAGTAAAATAACATTGATTTTCTATTGCAAATAACTACAATTACTGCTTTATTCACTACTTCAAAATTGATTACAATAATTCGTTACAATTAGTTAGTTTCAATAAATCGCGCTCGATGCAGAGTGAAAGTATATATGTAGAAAATGTCTAGCCGCGTGTTACAATTTCTTAGAGCGAGTAGCGCGGAGACGATGTGTTACTTCCAAAAAACGGGAATCGAGAGCAAAACGATCATAGTTGCGTCTCTCCTTTTATAGTTCTCAAGGTCGGATTCATTGAGGGAGGTAACTTAAATGTGGAGCTTCGGGGAAAGGGAAGGGTGAATTTTCGATAGAGGATCCGGGTATGTGAAGGCACAAAGGTGCGTTTGAATTTCGGTATTCTTACTTAGTCAAACTAGCGTTCTGACCATATATGGTTAGCATGCTTCTGTGTTGCTTAGATGTGCAAATGACATCTGGTGTTGGCGTATTTTCTTCTGTACTTGAACCAGCGTACATTCATAGCTAGCCGTACAGTGCTCGGCTATAAATTTCATTCTTGACACTTGCGCTGACGGATGCATAAGATATCAAAGAAGTATGCCTTTCTTATCTTGGCAGAAGCTGTAGGTAAGAAAAAGTTGTTTAGGGAGTTACCCTGTGATGAGGTAGAGTGCATGGCAGATGGTTCGGCAGTGACCTTCCTTGTCAGCTATTGGTACCTCAGTTGAGATGAGAGAGGTGGCGATGCGTCTTCCAGTTAGTTCCGCAAGACGCGACATAAACAAGTACTAAAAGTTATTATTTACATAATAACAATTAATGTTTGAGTATATTTAATCTGAAATTTAGTTATTTTAATTTTTCTTCATTTTAGATTTAATAATGTTAATTTTAAATTAATTAATAACATGTTTTAAAGTTTCATGAAAAAATAAACAATATATGATAAATAAATGAGTTTTATATTATCCTTTATCTATTTTTTATTCAAATAGCAAAAATAAAAAATATATTAAAAATAAACAACAAATATGAATTCAAAACGAATGAATCTCACAATTTTTTATTAGGTAGATTAAAATAATATCTTGGTTCATGTTTATTCATCTATCATTTTAAGAAGCCAAAGATTTGCGCTCTTATACATTCGATAAAATCTTCATGACTTAAGTATTTCAAAGGTGTATTTCTCTTTTCTCTTTTTCGTTTACTATTTCTGTTGTGATAAGTTTGTTTCACGAAATAGGATCTACAATGTAACCTAAAAATATCAGCTTGCGGTTACGCTTAAGTTGCATTTCAGTTTCATATGGTCGTATTTCATGCATGACAAGCTTATGGAATAAGGCCCTGGATGGTCACCAAACCTACTTAGACTTTGAAATTTAGTAATTGATTCCAAAAATCTAGAACCTGGAATTCCATACAGAATCAATATAGATTTTATATGGTTTATATGTTGAATCCATGATGTAATTTTGGACGGATTATCATATGGATTCCGTATGGATTAAGTATGGATTCCGGATGGAAATCCGAGAGAAATCCTTATGAAATCCATGTGAAATCTATACGGATTCCATACGGACATTTTCAGCCGGGCGTGCTAAGCATGTGCTCGATGTGTAAAGCACGAGTTGATATTTGGGAGTGTTCGATACGCAAGGAAGGTTTAAAGTTCAAATCTCAACGTCGCGCCAATTTACCGAAAATCGAAAATGTTCATGAGTGCTGAGTTATTTGTCTGATATTATACTTAGAAAAATGAAGCATTGTAATCTTTTTTTCACTTACTGGCACGCAATAATAATTTTCCTGGCATATCAAGTTAATGATTCAGTAATGGTATATATATATGGTTTCGAAATTTTTAGGATATAGTATGTTATTCTATGATTTGATGTAAATTTTTCGTAGTTTCATAACAACTACATATTTGGTGCAAATATTCATAATATAATTAAACAGTTATTATTAACATTATTATTGAAAGCGAACTCCCAATTACAGTATACTTGGAATAATTAACGCACTACTGTAAGACAACAGACAAGTTCTTCACATAGAAACTGATATAATTACTTAATTATAAATATATTATGTAATAAATGAATATAATAATAATATTTATATGTGGGTTGAATCAATTATTAAACGTAATCATTACACAACGAAATATTTTCAATTTCTGCATTGTGCTTTTAATTACTATTTTATAAATAAAATATATTTGCTATTTGTTATATGATTTAACAACATTCTATTGCCTATATTTATAAATTTAACAACTTAACAGAAATGTTATGTCCATGATGTATTGTAATTTAATTTTATTTTTTAATTTTCAGGAGATACATATACTTCAAGAATATATAATAAAAAAAATTTTTATTTGTCATTTTACAGTGATATGTAATTGATTTAAGCCCATATATCTTACTGTTGCTACTATTTTATTTCTCACAATTGTGAAACTGATTTTGAAGCACAGTTCTTTAAAACAACTTACGTATTTTTTTAAATTCTTAATTAAATATGTTTGTATTTAGGAGCCTATTAAAAATTTAATTGAATAAAAGAAACATGCTTTAGTTGCTAATTTAATATCCGTATTTTTTTGACCATTAAACTCTAAAATTTTTTATTTACAGTCTTTATCAAATAGCAGTTGTTTTACTTTTCCTGTGCCCAGAGATAAAATAAGTACATAGTAAACCAAAATAAACACAGCTAAAATATTTCTATTAAAAGAATACAGGACGTATTTCTAAATGTGACGCGTTAGCACAGTATTTCAAGAAATAAATTTTAATTTCGATTCAGTGTGTGATTTAATAAAGGTATGACAGAATTAACGTATCATTATTTTTTAACTGTAGATTATCTCATGTATAAATATGAGTATATGTATATGCGTATATATATAGATATTCATATAATGTAAATCCTGCTTTAAAAAATCAGATGAAAAATCAGGTGATTTATCACTTGCCGATTTTACACGGGAAATCACCTAATTTCTCATGTGATGAATACTTCGTTTATAATAATTAAAAAAATATTTAAAATTCGAATTACGTAAGATCTAGCGTGACATACATATGTTCCCAACCGGATGATAACACCTAAACAGGGGGCCTAAGCATAGTTATTTACATTTTAGCGTTTTTTTATTTTGTTAAAAAATTTTTAAAATTTAAATAACTTCGCTTAAGCCTCCTGTTTAGGTGTTATCATCCGGTTGGTAATACATATATATCACGCTAGATCTTACGTAATTCGAATTTTAAATATTTTTTTAATTATTATAAACGAAGTATTCATCACATGAGAAATTAGGTGATTTCCCGTGTAAAATCGGCAAGTGATAAATCACCTGATTTTTCATCTGATTTTTTAAAGCAGGATTTACATTATATGAATATCTATATATATACGCATATACATTTACTCATATTAAAACCGAAGTGTTCATCAGATGAGAAATCAGGTGATTTCTCGTGTCAAAACGACACCAGATTTTTCACCTGATTTTACATCTGATTTTTTACCTGATTTTTTAAAGCAGGGAAATGCTGGATTTTTAATGCCCTTGGGCGATTTTTTCAATTCAGAGTGAATGATAGAACATGAAGGCTAAAATCAATAAAAATTCTAGTTTTCCAGTAAGCATTGAATTATTGAATTCATATGAATTGAAAAAGCCATCTAACGGCATTAAGAAACAAAAATTTTTTCCTAAATTTAAAAATGTTTTTTTAATAATAATAATTTGTTCTTGGTAATCGGAGTGGCTCGGTTGAGAAAGAATGACTCATACATATTCGGATTTTTTAATGACTTGTTTATTACCAAGTTTACTAAAGATATAACGAAAATATAATATTTAGAGATAAATCAATATGTGATATATATATATATATATCACATATTATATATATATATATATATTAGCACGTATTGCGAATTATATGTAATTACAAAAGACATATTTAAATGAAGGTGAATATTTTTTAATTTATTTTCTTCGCAGCTTTTTATTAATAAAATGTGTTACGACGAGATATCGTTATATCGAAGATGAATAATATAGTATTAGTCACCATATTTTAAAATTAGTACATTTTGCACCCCCCTGCATAGATTACTTTCCAATTTAAATGAAAAATGTTTAAAAATATTCCACAATGCAGCTATAATATTATAAAATTACTACATAACAAAAAATTATTTATTAGTATTCTTTGTTAATACTTAGAAATGTTTTATTGTTTCATTATAGGGAATTTGCAAACTGTAGAAAAATAAATTTCTGTTATCTGCAATAATTATAAAATTCAAAAGTAATTACGAAATATTTTTTTTTTTTCTTAAAAGTAATACTTTTAAAATGTATAGATGATTAAAGTTTTTGTAAATTGTTACATATAGATATACTTTAATGAAAGGGACGCCACTACGCTGGCGCATTTATTTACCTCATTATCCACCTGGTATATCTACTTGAGTTTTAGTTTAAATGATAAAAGAAAAAGTAGGACTTGTAAAAGTCCAAACAGGGTGAGAATATAAAAAGTAATCCTGTTTAAATTTATTCGAAACTTTCACTTCTTGTATGTACCTGTTTCGTAGTACATCGACTAATTTTTTAGGTTTTTAGATTTCTACTCTAAACCCTGCTGAAAATATCAAGGTCTTTGATTCCACCTAGATTTATCTCGATATCGTCGTCGATCTGCCACGCATCCACTTGGATCCGATTGCATACGGTCAATTTTCCTTCGATTTCGGACGAATCAAGGCACGCATTCACCTCGATCTGACTGCAATTGAGGTCGATATTCCCACGAAAAAATATGTCATTAAGAGGACTTTTACTTTCTAAATTTTCAAAAAATTGATTTTTTTTACGTAAAAATGTTCCTTAGTATCATAGAAATACTGCCCTAAAATTTTATTAAGAAATTTGAAATAGAAAGAAAGCTATAGCTGTATTTATAATGGTACCTACGTAAGACAGAATTATAGTAAAGAATCTTTAAACACGTTTTTCTCGAAATCACGTTTTTCAAATCTGGGAGACGTTTTTCTCTAAATCTACTAAGCTAATCTCAGTAAACCAAAATTTTTTGATACTTTATACAAACAACTAGCAAATAAACCTCTAAAAAGTTAAAGAAACCATCCCACCTTTTTAGTACAGGAATAAATTCATTCCCAAAACAGGCGTTTTTTCGAACTTTTTATAAAATCGCGTGTAAAGGCCATAGAAATATAAAAAAATTAGCTTTTTAAAGGTTTATTGTTGAGTTTTAAGTCTCATGAATTGAATCGCGATGCAAATTTAAATAAATTTCTTACAGGAAGGCAGAAAAGTGTTCCGTAAATTAAAATGCATCTTTCAGAAGACGCCCTCTGCAGTGATAAAAAGTAATTAAAAGTGCCAAAAATAATTTTTTTGTACACCTAAAATATTGTTAACAACGTATGAAAAAATTATAATTATGAATAAAATAGTTTTTCTTTTTTAATATTTAAATGTTGTCAATTTTTTTTTAATTTAGAAAGTAAAAGTCCCCTTAAGTATTATATTAAGGGTAGCGCGCCAATGGCAAGTATGAGTCATTGCAGACGAAGCCTAAGGCGGCGCACCATAACCCTATTATACTTTGAAATGGGGTTTTTTAACCTCCAAAAAATTTTCCAATTGACTTTTTAGGGTTAAAAACTTGAACAAGCAAAATTTTATCCATTTCAAAATAAAGATATGAATTTTTTCTTTTTTTTTTTTGAAAAAGGCTGTAGCTGCCCGCTGATTGGCTCATCTTACAAACTTTTAACAATTAATAACTCGGAAACTACTTAACAGATCGAAAAACGAGAAAGATACCTGGTTCATAGAATTTCGTAATCTATCGAATGGTATATAGCCAATGTGTCGAAATCCTTCCAACCTGTATAATCTCTTTTTGATAATGTCAAAAGTAAAATACATTTATCGCTGCATAAAGGTCGAATTCTTATTTTTGTCGAAATAATTAATTCTTTATTACATTTTTGATATTATCTAAATTTGACCTTAAGGGGATAATAATAATATCCCAAACAATGACGAAAAAATTGATTGTCTTTTTATCATATATTCTTAAAGTACACATTATTGCCAACCTAAAAATGACTAAGTCCCAGAGCCGCGAAAATTATAAGTTCCTCAAAAAAAGAAATATTCTTAGGATCGTCTTTTTTACGCGTTTCAAACGATTTTTAGGCATTAGCTCAACTAAAGCCTAAAAAAATTCCACCTGGAAATGTAGGAGGAAATCAAGGTGGATTTCCAGGTAAAACTCCATGTGAAATTTTGAGTAGCATTATATTAATAATTACGTTTAAAAATGTTTTGAAATATTTTAATTCAATGAAAAAAATAAAATATTCTTCGGACCTGGAAATCCATGTGAAATTTTGAGTAGCATTGTATTAATAATTACGTTTAAAAATGTTTTGAAATATTGTAAGTTCAATGAAAAAAAAAATTTCTTAGGATCTTGTTTTTTACGCGTTTTAAACGATTTTTAGTCGTTTTAGATGGCTATTAAAGATACCTTTGGAAATTCACGTTTTAAAAAATTTTTACGAAAAATGACTAAGTCCCGGAGCCGTAAAAATTAAAATTTCCCCGGAAAATGAAATTTTATGTAATTAAATGTACAGTCCGCGGTAAGGTACTCCGACGGCCTGCATGAATATATATATTGAATAAAATAAACCCGGAAAATATATTAATATATCACGGTTCTGCAGCTCTATACGTCAGCCTCGCAATATACAGCCACTAATAAGGCAAACTCCGATATACAGCCTGCGGTAAGGCACTCCGACGGTCATGTAAATATGTTAAATAAAATAATTCCAGAATATATATAACACGTTATGTTAATAATTGAAGCTACA
>UELU01099117.1:0-23887 GCA_900490025.1 Megastigmus dorsalis
AAATAAAAGATCTCGCAATTCCCCGAATGCGTACAACTGTGGGAAATAATACCTTCCAAGTGCAGGGTGCGCATTTATGGAACTCTCTTCCTGCTGAAATTCGTCATCTGCCATCACTCAGCAGGTTCAAGACTGCTTTGAGGAGATTCCTTCTCAACCTAGATTAGATTTTTAAGTATAGGTTAAGCGACATGTGAGCTTGTCCTATTCCTGTACATCGTCCTGTCCTAATTTATTACTCTTTGTGTCATTATTCGAGTATGTGTGTAATTTAAAGAAAAAATGGACAGACGTTGTGCAAGTGATGAAGTGTGAATACTCGCGCAACCTTTCTGTGACTTGTTTTTAGACTATTTTGTATATAGCTTTAATTCTTAAAGGAATGACGTGATAGATTTAAAAAGACTGAATTTTGACTGTATTTGTAACTTATCTGTGATATCACTATTTTTTATTTTTAAATGTATTTGACCAAACTTTAGATATAAGCACGACTGTGATATCGTAAAGCGAGAAAGAATGTATATATATTAAAACTGTGTTAAAAGACTAAAAATTTTGTAAAAGGTTACAAATAAACATTATATCTATCTATCTATCTATCTCTCTCTCATGCTGGTTTTCGCTCACGCTGCTCGACTTTGGTTTGATCTTGGTGCTCGCGTTCGCGCTTGTGTTGCTGTTTGGACGACAGTCCAAACAGGCAAAGACATATTTTCTTGTCTGCTTAGACTTTACTGAGTCCAAGCACGAGGCATGACCAGTCCTTTTGCATTTTGAGCATTGCACAAGCACCGTGTCAGTATGCGACTGTCTATCGCAGAACGCACAAATTTTCTTCTGCTCCATTTTTACAGTGTTGCCCTCGTGCGGGAATAATTGAATCGTTCAACCGCGACGACGTACACTGATAGCACTTGAGCAGAGCAAGCCGAACACATACACACTTATTAAGTATATACACACCTGTTCAATAAGATGTAAGTGGTGACATGTGTAGAACTGCTAAAGAAAATGTCACCAGTCTCGCCACGAAGAAACCTCCAAAGCACCCAGAAAAACTCAGCAAAAGCAACACAAGCACAGCACCCCCAGTTTTGATATCGATGGAGATGATGGCTTGTATAAGGGCGCATGCAACTTACCTGCAACAAAACGCCCGAACGCAGGCAGGCAGCAGTACCAAAGCTTGACAGCGAGAGCGAAGAGAAAAGCGTGTGTATACGAGACTTACCGAAGAGAGAGATAGAGAGAGAGAGAAATATAGATAGGTAGATAGACATAGATATATAGAGATAGGTAGATACAGAGAGGCAGATAGATAAAGAGAAATAGATAGATAGAGAGATATATAAATAAAGAAATATATAATTTAACATAAACTTATCTGTTTACCCCTAGTGGGTGACTAGGAATCGATTTCAAGGAGGTGTTTGAGGGCCGCCGTCTTATTTCCGCGCAAAAATGGAAGGTTGCTCAGATTATCCGGAAGAGTTCCAAAAGCGCGCACGCTGAACCTGGAAAATAGCATAGCAGTGTCCGTGCGCACTCGTGGCACCTAGAGTTCTCGAGTAGCACCGCTGCAAGTGCTCCTGGAGTAGTGTTTATGGAAAAATACCGTTGAATAAGTTGGTTCATTGGAAGGATTTTATACATGAGGATGACGCCAAAATCCATCCTCCGACTGTCAACGCGCACCCAGCCCAGTTGCTTTATATAGGGGGTGATGTGCTCATCCCTCCTAACATCGTATATAAATCGCACACATGTATTATTAAGTCTCTATAGTCGTGTTTTCTGCTCGTCGGACGTGTCAAGACACACTATAGCGCATTAGTCAAAATGGGGTTAGATTAGAGTTTTAACAAGCGTTCTGCTTAAGTACTGGTGGTGCATGCCCTTATAAACCGATAGCTATAACCTGTAGTTTCCACGTTAATTTTCTATCTAATGTAACACCCAGACTCACAACCGTGTCGGAGATAGGCACGAGCACTCCATTACCCATATGTATGTCTGATAATCCCACTGTAACTAAATCATTAACATATTTTCGAGAACAAAACCAAATTGCTTTAATCTTGCCAGAGTTCAGACGGAGGGACAAGCGCTCGGCCCACCCCAACACCAATCGTACCACATCAGACAGGTAAGCTACTCTTCCCAGAAGTTTATCTGCAGTTATTTAAATTTAAATTTGGAGGTCATCAGCATATAGTATGCGCTTGACTGCCCTACTCTATTACTCTCCATCTCTATATCTCTCTCTATGTCTCTAAATCTATGTCTCTCTCTCTCTATCTCTCTCTATCTCTATCTCTCTCTATCTCCCTCTGTAGCTCTCATGTAAGAAGGAGCGTTGCGGGGGACGACCCAAAGGTAGTGTGCTGCATCTCAGAATGCAGTTGGGTCAGAAACAAATGGGAAGACTACGGGTTCAGGAATAAGTAAGAAGTAAAGCGTAACAACCTCAGATGAGTAGTTTTGTGAAAGATTTTAAGGCAGGAAAAATTGTGAAGCTGAAATTGTAAGAGAAATTAAGTGTCAAAAATAAAGTTTAGTGCAAAGATTAAAGTTGAAATTGTAATTTGTGCATTATTTTGGTAAAGAATCTCTACCTACGAATCCAGCAGGAGCAGCGGAATCAACAAGCAGCAAGAGCAGAAGCAGAGATAGTGTAAAAACATACAAAGGTAAGTTGCATATCTTTAATATAAATATAATTAGTATCCGCGAAGTTGCATGTACACGTAAAGTCAATAATATTTTTTGGAAGTCGTGTCCAGTATTAAGATACGCTGGGGAGAAACCGGTGCTTTCGGTTTTCGCTGTGTTGTACGCGTACGCGAATTCTTGCAGGTTTGTATCCCACTTTTTTTATTATTTCCTGTATATTGTGCAATCATCGTTTTGATTACGCGATTCGCGCACGCGACCGGGTTACACTGGGGCGTGTACGGGAGAGTTTTTCTGTGTTCGATGCCACATTCGTTTAAAACGCTCGTAATTTCTTTTGAAATTAGCTGACGACTGATACCGCTCACTATATATCGCGGACATCCGTGCCGTAAAATTATTTCATTCTTAATATAGCTTGCGATCGCCGAGCCGGTCGCTTTTCGAAGCACTTTAAGCTCGATCCACTTCGTCATACGGTCCTGCATAACTAGCAGCCATATATTACCGGCGTTAGAACGGGGTAAATGTCCGACGAGTTCCGTAGAGACCATATTCCACGGATGCTCTACATGCGTCGCGTGCATTAGGCCTGCAAGAAGCTGCTGTTGTGTGGTTTATTCGCTTGGCACTTTGAGCAGCTTCTCACGTAATTTGCGGCTTCCCGAAACATTCGCGGCCAATAATAGAAATATGCTAAACGTGATATTGTTTTTGTAACACCTAAGTGACCTGTGGTGGCGTTGTCGTGCACCTCTTTTAAAACTCGCGGTCTTTCATCCTTAGGGACGCATATTTTCCACTCGTTACTAGGAAACATTTTTGAAATCAAGAGAGTGCAAGATACGACGATATAAACGGTTGTTTTTTATACAAAATTCGGGAAAATTTTCTGGCGTATCGGTTATATTTTTGAATACTTGCGTATACTATAGACATTCGATATTTTTAGACGTTTCGGCCACTTCGAGTGGTTGTCGCGAAAGCGCGTCTGCGACCGTATTCTCGGAACCTTTCCTATATTTGATGTCAAAGTCCCATTGCCCGAGTTCTAAGGCCCACCGAGCTAATCTACCGGAGGGATTGTCTATTTTGTGGAGCCATTTGAGGGATTGGTGGTCCGTTATGACTATCAAACGGTATCCGTCTAGATAATCCCTCATTTTCCATATACTTCATCTAACTGCGAGGCATTCGAGCTCCGTAACCGAGTAATTTTTTTCCGCTTTGTTTAGTGTGCGGCTAGCGTATGTGATGACTCTTTCATCTTCGCCCTGTTCTTGGGTCAGAACTGCTCCTAAAATTTCTTTACTCGAGTCTGTTTGTAGTACGAAATTTTTAATCCAATCTGGATAAGCTGGTATCGGGGCTTCTGTGAGTTTCGCGCGTAAAATTTCGAACGCGGTTTGTTGTTCGGGGCCCCATAACCATTTTTGCTTCTTTATGAGCAGTATAGTTAAAGGTGCAGCTATGCTCGAAATATCTTTAAGAAATCGGCGGTACCATGATAGTAGGCCAAGAAAATAACGAACTTCTTTTATGTTTCTTCGTGGTTCGAATCTGATAATCGCGGCTGTTTTGTCACTGTCGTTTCGCAGACCGTTTTGGTCGACTTTATGTCTAAGATATTTTAAACGGCGGCGTACGAAGTGGCATTTTTCGGGGTTTGGTTTAAGCTTCGCTGCTCGTAATCTTTGGAAAACGTCGTGTAGCACTGACCGATGCTTCTCGAGGGTAGGAGTAGCGATTACTATATCATCGAGGTATGCGAAAGCGTGCGGGGCTAATTCTGGTGGGATCACGTCGTCTAGCAAACGTTGGAAAGTTAAAGTTTCCGCGTGTAACCCGCAAGGTAAAACCGTGAATTCGAACAGCCCGCGGCCAGGTGAAGTGAACGCGATAATCGCGCAGCTGTGTTTTGTTAAATGTACCTACCAGTAGCCATTTTTCAAATCGATTGTCGAAAGTAAATGAGCTTCTCTCAGTTTATCGAGCGTGGCATTAACCTGTGGCAGTGGATACGCGTCTTTATATGTAATTTCGTTGATTTTACGAAAGTCTACGCAAAAACGCGGTTTTCCGTCCTTTTTTTACTATTACGATCGGGGAGCTCCAAGGACTAGATGAAGGGTGAATAACTCCTTCTTCAAGCATCTTAGAAGCTTCTTCATTTATAGTTTTTTGCATAGCCAGATTGCGGGGGCAATATCGTTGTTTAATGGGAGTTATTCCCAGTTTTATCTTGATTTTATGCGTGGCGAGCGGGGTGGGCCCTAAAATTTCATTAAAAAGCGCCATTTCGTTTTTTATAAATTTATTGACGTTTTACATCTATTTCTCGGTTAGTTTTGATAATCTGTCAGCTGGGCACCAGCAAGGGGAGTTTAATTGCAAAATTTGCTCTCCATCGATATATATCCGTGCATTTAAACGAGTCAAGACGTCCATGCCTAGCAAGAAATGATGGCTAAGATTTTCCATTATGTAGAATGCGCTTTTCGTTTTATTTTTCCGTGTTTTGAATTCGCCGGTGATTTGGGTATTTAACGCGGTGGTTGAGCCGTCAGCCATAGCGACTGGTTGATTAATTGGCGATTTTAGCCGCCCGTTTTTCATACAGATATCGGCGGTACGGGGATTAAAGTACGTAAGGGGATTAAGGTACATTCATTACTGCGTTTCCGTTACGTGATTTGTAAGTCGTAGGGTTTTTAAAAGATGGGCTAGGCTGTATTTGGCGTTGCGTTTCTGCCACCTCTTCAGCGCGCTGTATCGAACTGCAGACGTCGGGAATTTAGGCTTCATATGGTAATAAAGGTGCTCTAATTGTTGAGTGTTGCCGATGTCTCCTCTTCGTCGCATCAGTGTCATCAGGTTGGTGACGTACGTTCTTATAGGTTGCTTTTCTCTTTGGTGGCGAGCGATTATTTGTCGTTCCAGGTGTCGTAATTCGCCTGGACCCAGATAATATCCTTTAAGTGCTTCTTTGACGCCTTCCCAGATGGTGAGAGTGGCGGCCACGCTCCGGTACCACATCTATACCTCGGAGCAGTTCCGGAAGGCCTCGTAGTAACTGCTCGTTCGAAAAATTATATGCTGTTTGTTCGTTTACACGTTCGATGAAGGCGTATAGGTCTTTGCCATCGAAATGGAATCCTCATTTCCGAATTTGTTCCATCACTGTAGTGGTTACGAACGTGTTTTGTGGCTGATTTGCGGGTGGCTGCATTGACACTGTGGCAATCGGTGATATTTCGTGTCGGGGGGAGAGAGCGGCTATTTCTCTCGCGAATTCTTCCTTATCGCGAGTCCGGTCCAAATCTTCGTCGTAATCTGGTGGGTCTTGTGGTTTGTCCAGGAAATCGTGCAGATTTTCTCGGGCGTAAGCCACCAGTCTCTGTCTTAGTGTATCAAGGTTGCCCTCTGTGTCAAGTCTAAGCGCATACAATTCTGACACGATCTGTGTCTTTTTAAGTTTGTAAATCTAGGATATCTTCATTAGGTCGGATAAAGAGACAAAGTATTTGAGACGAGGGGTAGAAAAAAAAATTTTATGCGATCGCAGATAAAGTGTAATCCTGAAACCGCGACAAAAGTGTATTCATGAGTTTCTCACCTAATTTTTTAACGTGAAATGCGAGGTATTCTAAAGCCTCGTTGTAGCGGCCGAACGTTTTGATTACTTTTATCTAATATTATAATTATAATTGCGCGCGTTTGCTCCTGTATACAGCGCTGAGTGTACAGTTTTGTGCGATCCACTCGGCTATGGTAGTGTGGGGCATCTTTGCCGTTAGATGATGTTTCTCGGACCGTATCGCGGGAATAACTAAGAAGCAACGTCATTCTGATCCGTATTTTATTCATTAATTTCAAAATCATCCCCGTTCGGGCGCCATGTAACGTCTAACTCTTCCCTCGGATGCTTTGAGTATACCAGGATTCTTGGAAAGGAGGATATTTAAATAAATAAGAAAGATGTAAATATAAAAAAAGTTATTTATTTAGTCTTCGGGCGGCAAAAAGTGATATCTGAAAAGATAAAATTAAAGCGTAAGAGTTATTTAAACAAATAGATACAATAATGAAAGAAAAACGTTACTTCTTAGTTATTTTACAAGGTATCGGCTTTTACGTTTAAAATACGCGATTTTGTAATCGCGATTGCGTGCGCATATTCCCTGAGCGCATCTGTGTTTTTATCGTAAGGATGTCGGAGGAGCGCTTCTCCACTTTTGGAGTTTCACCCTGGAGCGTCAGTGGTGAACAAGCGGAGACACTACGAAGCGCCGTGAGTGTCCAGGAGGGGTGCTCGCACTACAGAGCCCCGTCAGTGCGATGGAGTCAAGGAAGATACTTCGGCGCGCCGTAAATATCCAGGACAGGGGATCGCCGTCGACATCCCGACTCTTATGCTGGAGTGCCAGACAAGAGAGAGCGGATCCGTCGTAGCTTCGGGCGCGAAGGTGCTCCTTGCGTGCCCGCACTGAAAAACTTTTCGCAGCTTTAAGCTACGAAGGAAATGTCGCTGCTTTTAGCACGCTCAAAGCAGCGAATATCGAAGGTACAAGCAGCGATGTTCGCATTGATCCACGTGAATGACATGGAGAGCCTAAACGCTTCGGAGTATCGTCGCTCATAGCTTCGAGCTTAGTATACAGCACGTAGTATACATTGCGAACTTCGTAGCTTAGACCTTCGAATTCGCTGTTTAGAGAAGCGAACTTCGTAACCGAGTCTGGTAGCCAAGAATGAAAAGCGTGAAAGGGGAAATATCAGTGCGCGAGGAGGGGATAACTTAAACTATCTACCTAATTTTTGTTATTGCAAAATAAATAAATTGATACTAGTTTTATGGTTACTTTTAATCATTATTGTTAATGCAAAAATAATAAACAAATTCAGTGTCTCACATAATTTAAAGACTTTTCTAACCAAAAAATTTACTTGGGAACTTTCGATGCTTCGCATCGCGAATCTAACAATAGGTAACCAATTTCATACTGCAAAAATATTGTTGTTGTAAAATTAATAAACAAATTCAATGTCTCATGTAAGTTAAAGCCTTTTCTAGCCGATAAATTTCCTTCGGGTTTTCGATACCTCTTATTGCGAATCCGATAGTACTCAATGAATTTCAGATTGCAAAATTATTGTTGTTGAAAAATTAGTAAACAAATTCATTGTCTCGTGTAATTTAAAGCTTTTTCTAGCCGAAAAATTTCCTCAGGGTTTTCGATGCCTCTCATTGCGGATCTGATATTTGGTTAGAGAATTTTTTGGTTAGAGAAGTCTTGAAATTACACGAGACAATGAATTTGTTTACTAATTTTTCAACAACAATAATTTTGCAATCTGAAATTCTTTGAGTACTATCGGATTCGCAATAAGAGGTATCGAAAACCCGAAGGAAATTTATCGGCTAGAAAAGGCTTTAACTTACATGAGACATTGAATTTGTTTATTAATTTTACAATAACAATAATTTTGCAATATGAAATTGATTACTTATTATCAGATTCGCGATGAGAGGCATCGAAAACCCTGGGGAAATTTTTCAGCTGGAAAAGGCTTTAAATAGCATAAAACATTGAATTTGTTTATTAATTTAACAATAACAATAATTTTGTAAAATGAAATTAATTGACTACTACCAGATTCGCAATAAGAGGTATCAAAAACCCCGAGGAAATTTTTGGCTAGAAAGGGCTTTAAATAACATGAGACATTGAATTTAATTATTAATTTTACCGACCATATCAATTCCGAAAATTGACCCAAAACTATTTGTGATCATGATATGGTTTAGGAGGGATTAATGTCGGCCATGTTAGATCCACCAATTTTTTCGCATTGTCTAAGGTACATTTAGAATGTATGGTCCAAAGTGTGATGTTACACGTAATTAGAAATATATATTTTTACTAATTACGATAATTTTATTACACTTTCTCCGTAACTAAAGTGAGATGCGTCTTTGTAGGCGCCATCTTTGATCCGCCATATTGGATTTTTCTAAAGGCCAGAACTTTTTATAAAGGACTTCACTATACGAATATTTTGACGCCCCAAACATGAAAATCCATCAACCCAAATTTTCGGAGTGCAGGTGATCCGGTTATCATGAAATATCCGATATATATATATATATATATAAGTCCGCATATATACATATCCGCATAAGTACTGTTCTATGTATGAAAAACTCATATACTTATGCGCCAGTCCGCATAAGTACACTTTTGTCTGCATAAGTCACGTTTCATGTAAGAAAGTGTCCGCATAAGTTACGATACATACTTTTATAAGTATACATATATAACTACGTAACGATACAAATTCCGGGCATCTGTGTTAAAAGATACGGAACAACTATATATAGTCATTTTATGATAAATTACTCCTACTAGTATAATAACTGAAAACCCCACAACCCCCGACCCCAATGATGTTCGCCTGCGGCGCCCGCTTCTGTTACTGAAGAAAAAATTCCATAAAGTATGATAAAACACGTAATAAACATAAAAAACAAAAAAAAAGTTTACTGCCCGGAAATCGAACTCTCATACATACAATTTCCGGGCATCCCCAGAAACTCAACAGGGGCCCGGAAACTTAACCATTATATATAAAATTGGCCCGGAAACTAAACTCACATATACTTATAACTATACATATATATTATATATATGATATATTATATAATATATATATGCGCGCCGCTAGCCTATGCTGCTACTGCTCGTTCATAGCGGCCTTCGTCGATGGAGACTCTCTCGCGCGCCAACTAAGTCCAATAGAGTTTTTTTTTTTTTAATAGTTTTTATTGGCCTTTTGCTGGTGAGCTTAGGCCATTACCTGGTATTTTGCCCAGTGGGACTTTTTTATTCAATTTTTGCCCAGTGGGACTTGTTATTGTTCAATAATTATGCCCAGCGGGACTTTTTTTTCCAAATACCGTAGTCGAGGTTCTTTTTCCGTCCGAAAAAAGCCCGAAAAAATTTTCGAGCTCCAGACGGGAATCGAACTCACGACCACTTGAGTCGCTTTGTATTAGCAGGCAAGCGCCTTACCCACTAAGCCAAAGACGGCTGTCCAATAGAGTTAGATAGATAGAAATGAAGAGAGACAGAGAGAAAATGATGTCTCGCGCGTACTGATTCTA
The DNA here is from genome assembly GCA_900490025.1 of Megastigmus dorsalis. NCBI lineage: Eukaryota > Metazoa > Arthropoda > Insecta > Hymenoptera > Megastigmidae > Megastigmus > Megastigmus dorsalis. The sequence continues at coordinate 9,842 of UELU01099117.1, forward strand.
ATCATAAATGAAGAGCGCGATGAAAATGGCGGTTCCAACGCAAGACATCTAGAGAGAGAGAGAGAGTCGCGCGCACACACTCGCGAGGCCACGTGTCGATGGCGATGCTGCTGCTCGTTTGCGACTCGCGAGGCCACGTGTCGATGATGCTGCTGTTGCACGCGAAGAGTCGCGGAGAGACAGAGACAGATGTCTCATGAGTACGTCTTCTCATCATTGATATTATCAATAAAGAACGGCATGAAAATGGCGAATCCAACGTGAGGGATCTAGAGAGAGAGTCGCCAGGCCGCGTGTCGATACTGCTGCTGCTCGTTCTGAGCGGCCTTGCGCGTGCCGCTCGGCGAACTAAGTCCAACTGACGCGAGCGAGCGCGAGAGTCTCCACTTGTAGACTTTCGCGAGGCGGCGGCGGACCAATGGCGAGCGCGCGCGGAGTGGGGGCTTTCCACCGCTCAAGCATAAAAGACGGTGTATTCGCGAGTATCAAGCATTCCGTTTTGCACCATATGGGAAACCTACAACGCCTTTGAAGAGTTCTTCAAACTCTTGCAAATGGATATGGCGCAGCTGCTGTTATTAAAATTCTCATAATATTGTAATAAATATGCACAAAGTATTGAAACTTACATAATGCTGTAATACTCTATTCGGAGCTCTCGTATTCATCTTAACATTTTGAATTTGGCGGCCAGAGTAGTATGGCGCTCTACCGCTAGGCGGCGAAACCCCACGGCGCTAAACACGTAGTAAGAAAAGCGTGGCTCAGGGGATATAAGGAGGTGCGATTTGACACGTGGGTGAACTTTGCAGCTCGCATCCTCGAGTGCTCCTCGGAGAAGTCTCGGATGCGTCGACCTACTTTTTGCTCTTGGAGTTCACTTCTGGGACAGCGGATAGCGGACAGTGGGAAGTGGCTGCAAAATGATGGGCAGCGGGCGGCCTGACGCATGCATGATCCGCTCGCGCTAAATGCTGTTTCTGGCTCACTGCTTCTCACCAGATGGGAGACGCTTCTGACTCATTCGCAGCAGGGTGAGCCAGAAACCTTAGGCCGATTCTGGCTGACTGTCTCTTCTAGCTCAGCGGGGGAGAGAGATAGCCCATCTTCAACATGGTGAGTCAGAAACACTAGGCTGGTTCTGGCTCACTGTCTCTGCGGGGGGGGGGGGGGGGGGAGTAGCGATTTCGGCTCATCCGCAGCAGGGTGAGCCAGAAACACCAGTTAGAAAGTGCACGCAGATTTTCGCCAGAACACGCAAGCCTCATGAGCCACAATCCCCACTGAGCCAGAGCCCGCTCTGAGCCAGAATCCCCACTGAGCCAGAATCCCCATAGCTTATCTACTACTGGCACTTGTTTTGAAAGAGAACAGCTGTCATCGGCAACCCGCTGAGAATTAACTCTAGCTGTTCTGATAGATATCTCCATTCCGGTATTGTTAACATTCCTAGATCTCTCACTACCCCTATACTATTTATATTTTTTGACACAATGAAATGCTTTAATGTTTTTAAGCCTTTTTATATCTAACCTTATAGCCTTGTCGTTAATGAGATTTTTTATTGCAATGCCGAATATATGCATGTCCTTACGCTCCGAGGTTTATATTTCTCCGACTGAGAATCTTGCACTTTTCAATTCTTCAATATCTATGTATTGTCGTTCTATCATAGCTTCTAGCATCTCTGTATCAAGATAGCCGTCCGCTGATAGCAGGTAAACGATGTTCTCCTTGTATTTAAAGGGGTGCTCCTTTATTTGCCGGAGCTTCCCGAAAGGGGAGAGGTCACCATCTTCGTTAATTGCCCTTGGGGGATTTTCGCGCGGTGGTCGTGCGCTGCGAAGCTGGTAGCGCGCCAAGGCCTTGTCATATGCGTGTGTTAGTATCTCCTCCACAGTTGCCTCACTTGCTTCTTCCAGCCTTGCATCCTTGAGGCCTGCAGGCGATCGAGCTTCAGTATATCTCTTTGATCTGACGCTTACGGTGGCAATTCCTCGCTCATATGCATGAGTGTTGTTTTTATCGTCATTCTCTATATTATTTTCGTTTTATCGATGACTGTTATCGCCCGCCCTTTTTTTTTGTTTAAGGGATAGAGCGATATGTAGTGAAGGGTTTCCATGAACGGATGATAATAGTCTGAGTTATTTTCTGTAAAATGAGCGTATGCATACCCTGTTGGATGTTTTGCAGTCGCAGTTTTGCAGAAAATAAAAGTGCAGTTGCAGATAAAGCAAGTGCGCGCAGTTTTATTAATGGATACAAAAAACAGTTTCCCGGTGGATCTGGTGGAATATCCCTGCTTCTTGAAAGTTGTTTTTCTTTTTCTGTGCAATCCTCGCTTTGCTTGTATGTTATCTGCAGCCCGGTGATCTGCATCTCAATGTCCGCGGGCGTTGCCGCGTCATTGGGGGTTTTTCCCACTCCCTCGAAATCTTCTCGACTGGGCCTTCATCGAAAAACGGGTCTCTTGGAAGGCTCGCACGGCCTGCGTCTTCTTCTTAAACGTCTTTATTAATGTTCTGGATGGCCTCCTGGTCAAAATCTGCGTTACGCGATTATGCTCTTCTGCATTCTTCGTAGTATGTGTCGCTTCTGATTGCATAGTAACTGCGCATAATATCTGGGCGCACCTCCAGTTGTTTTTCCCGATTTCCGGTATCCTCTGTAGCTTCTTTCTTTGTTGCTGGAGTGTCACTTTCATCCCTGGCTTCCCAAATATTAATCTGCGTGACCAGTTTTCCATTAAACTCACACCCTTTTATGTCGAACATGAAGCGCGCGTGCTGGTTCTCGACAATTTTAAGAAGCCTTTCTTTTAGTGGTGATTCTTCGTTATTTTCGTGTATTTGTTTTCGAGTTTCTACATCCAGATTTGGCAATCCATGCGTGATGAAAGGATCGCTGAAAGCTTTCCATGCAACCAGAAATGGGGCTCTAATGGAGACCATTCCGCGGGCGCTCCCAAAAATGGGAGTCTTAGTCCACAGGTTCTGACTAGCTGCGGAGTCATTGGTTTTCGTTTGATTTAGAGGTGAGCGCCTCTCGTCGCCTGCTTGCTATGGGATTTTTATTTCTCTTTTCGCTCGTTGCCCTTGCGTGAGCTGTTCCAGCGTAAATATGAAATCGCTCGTGAAAAAAATCAAGATACATCGTTTGCTAAGTAAAATTGTCCGAACTTTCGATTGGATGTATCAGAATTCAATAAAAATTAGTTTTAAAATAGTTACAATTGTTTATTTAACAAAAAACGCGAATTTTTAAAATAAAAAAATTTTTCGTTTCATATTTTCGTAACGTAACCATCGGCGGATTTCATAGACTTGTACATTTCTTACGTTCATGGACCCTAACCTTTAAAATGTAGTGGTTGACCTTTTAGAAATTCAAGATGGCGTACTCAAAATGGCGGCTAGAAGACAAATTTTTTTTGCTTATTTTGATGTATTTGCAAAAATATACTTATGATCAATAAAAATTTACCAAAATTGTTAGAAAGAGGTTTTTTGGATCGCTGATCACGAATCTGATGTCAGATTTTCCAAATTCAAGATGGCGGATACAATATGGCGGCCAAAATTTTTCATAATCGTTTAAAATTCATGAAAATTGATATATGGGGGTTTGTCGAGTCGCTGATTACGAATCTGATGTTAGATATTCCAAATTCAAGATGGCGGATTCAATATAGCGGCCAAAAAGTTTGAAAATCATTTTAAGTTAATAAAAATATATATATATATCGGGGTTTTTTTGGTTTGATAATTTTGAATATTCTATTAGAATTTACAAGTTCAAGATGATTCAACTTCAAGTTGTTGAATTTGGTGAAATTCTATTGGAATGTCATGAGTTCGTTTTTTAGCCGTGATATCACGTTGCCCAGCTCTTACCACGTGGAGGCAATCAAAAAAGTTAAGAGCCTTTTTCTTTTTTTTTTCTCTTTTTTTATTTTGTTGTTATAAAATTTTATTTATTTTATTTACATCCTCAAACTAGAAAATCATCAAAAAGCTTTATCATACTTATTTACTTATTAAAATATAAGAAACATGCGGAACAGGAGAATACATCCCAGTTTTTACACATTTTTTGTGACCTTGTACCATATTGTGCGAAATTTTCACAGTTCATCTTTGAAGTGACAGAACATCTTCGTGTGATTTACTCACTTTCGCTTTTGCAAGATAGTGTGTTGCAATGTCCATAGCGATTTGCTTTGAGCCAATGTTTTTATCGCTTACTAGATTTTTAAGAACAGTAGCGTTTGCCATTGAAAATTGAATAAATCTCATAAACATAGGCCAAGTCCATCTTTTCGCTCTTATACAGGACATCAAATTACTGCAATGTAAGTCGTGTAAGTCCATGTCACCCATAAACATATTGTAGATTTTGAATGAATAAGGGAAAAGTAATCCTACTTTTTTCATTTCATCAAAAGAAAATCATTCACTTCAAACTCCTGCTGCCGTTGAAAGCAGAGATACGGGGTTTGAATCCATAACCGTAAGTCCACTATTTTTTTCATGCTTTACAGAATAAGTTTCAACTAATTACTAAGTTTCGACTAATTTTCTCGGCACAACTGATATTACAAGATTTTGAATCATAGAAAGTACTACACGCGTTCCCAAAGCACATTTAGTTAGTTTAGCTTCTCCACCTAAAGAATAAATATTTGAATTTTTGCCGCAATAAACGTCGCAATCAAATAAGTATCCTTGAGGACTAGCGATGCCCGATAACATACAACCCCATCGTTCGGGCTTATTGTACATGAATTGTAATAAATCAGAACGTCCATGTAATTTTACCATCATCTCATCAATAGATATTACAGTAGAAAAATAACCAAACTATTTTGAATTTTTCCTAAACATTTCGAATCCTCCAAGCTTTATCATTATCAACTCTATCTTCAGGTTTATTCAGTTTTATTTTAGACTTTATCTTCATGAATTCGTCGCGAGTCATCGTTGAAGCAACGGGTTCACAAGCAAGAAGTGGACCCGTAGACCAATAGTCCGTTTGCAATTTTCTTTTATTGAAGGTTGATAAAATTAGAATTCCTAAAAAAACATCGAACTCATTTTCTGTGAGATCATAATCGTTTAATCCTGTACTTTTTATGATTTAATTTTTTATATCCTTGGAAAAGAAAAGTTCGAATAACTCTACTGAAGAAGAGTCACGTATCATTTTTTTTTTGTTTAATCCGGGAGCAAAATTTAATTTTCAAAGGTATTGTTACACTTGTGTTCTCCACCAAGCCACTCATATTCATGGTGTGATTCTAATTTTGACTGACTTTCATCGTAGTTATCTAATACATGCCGATATGACACTTTAGCCATTCCATCTATTTCAGAACTAAAATTGTCAGAATCAATCGTATCTGAGATTATATTGCATTATACTCCTCATTGTCGCATTCTTCAATCTCAATATTTTTATAAGATCGTTTTGGACATTTTGATTTTCGATGACTAACCATTTAGAAATAATTGAAAAAAACAAAGAATTTACCTCAAACTATTTATTGAAATATTACGACAGAAATCCAACAATTTTTTTATCTATTATCAATTACATAAAATTTTTAATAAAAAGATTTAGCAGTTACGAAAAAAACCATTTTTAATGAAAGATAACTATTTGTATTTTACTGAACTACTCAAATGAACTGTATTATAGTAAATATTTGAATAGCTATTGATTTATCATTGGCATGAAAATCATTTCAAATTTATGTAATGCATCAAATTTATAAATTTCCCGATGTATCAATTTTCGATAATTGCGAAAAATTTGATAACATGTTCGTGATAGGCGACTTAAAAAAAACCCTAACCATCAATTTTTATGAAGATAAAATGATTTTCAAAATTTTTGGCTACCATATTGGATTCGCCAGGTTGAATTTGGAAAATCTAATATTAGATTCGTAATCAGCGACCCAAAAAAAACTCCGTATACTAATTTTTGTAAATTTTAAATAATTTTGAAAAAAGTTGGTCGCTATATTGGATCCGCCATCTTGAATTTGAAAAATCTGACATCAGATTCGTGATCAGCGATCCAAAAAACCTCTTTCTGCCAATTTTGGTAAATTTTTATTCATCACAAGTATGTTTTTGCAAATACATCAAAAGAAGCAAAAAAAATTTGGCTTCTAGCCGCCATTTTGAGTACACCATCTTAAATTTTTATAACGCCAACCCCTACCCCTACATTTTAAAGTTTAAGGTTTGTGGACGCAGGAAATGTACAAGTCTATGAAATCCGCCGATGGTTGCAATACGAAAATATAAAATGAAAAATTTTTTTCTTTTAAAAATTCAAGTTTTGTGTTAAGTAAAGAATTGTAACATTTTTAAGATTAACTTTTTTTTATATCCAACACCGTCAATCGAAAGATTGGACAATTTTACGTTGGAAATAATATATCCTGATTTTTTTCACGAGGGATTTAATATTCAAATATGCAGTTGAAAAAAGTATAAAAAAATAGTCCATTCAGGGCTTAATGGGTTAAAGCACGTCGGCATTATTTTATTTGCTCGGGCGACATATTATGTTGAAGTCATATAATCATAGTTTCGTCTTCAACCTATTGAACCGCAAATCCGGTTTCTTCGTCGTGTGATAGTGCTTTAGCTGCTCTTGATCAGTGACGGTAGTGAATTTTCGACCATATAAATACAGTCTAAACCGGTCTCCATCTCGAACGCAATCGCTAACAACTCCTTGTCGTATGTTAAATAGCGAAGTTCACCGCCCTTCAGGCATCCTGAAGCATATTCGCATAGTCGATCCAATCTGAATTCTACATGACTCATAATTGCGCTTATTGCGTAATCGACCATGTCTGTGATGACGATAAATGGTTTTGTAAAATCGGGAGCCGCCAACACTGGCTCGCTACAAAATGCATTTATTAATTTTTGAAAAGCATTGTCTTGTTCTTCTCCCCAGATGAATTTAGTGTTTTTCTTGAATAAAACGGCAATAATAGCTTACGAGTCTTAAAAATTGTTTTATCTTTTTGATGCTCATTGGTTTTGGATATTTTCGCACGGCTTCCATCTTCATTGGATCAGTTTTTATCTGCCCATCGAATATTTAGACGTACTTTGTCGATTTTGATCTGCATTGGCTCTTCCAGAACAGGCGGATATCTAAAGTGTTGGTTTGTTTTACGTCGTTTCTATTTTATGTTTGATCAAACGCATTGCAGGCGGTGGTTGCTTTTCCAAGCCAAACACATACGGATTTTCTCGAATCAAGTCTTGCACGTGATTAATCTCCTCCTCTTAACAGTCAGATGTGTCTACTTACTGCATAATCTTTTCCTTTCCTGCTTCTGCTTCATAGCGTTTGTCGCACTCATTTATTTCAAAACAAGCGCCCAATAAATACCTTAGATTTCCCCGGTTTCTCTAATGTACCATCTTCACAATGATCCCAAAATTTTCCCTTTTTGTAGTTACACAAGCAATCAGGTTTACTTGAGGAACCTGGATTTGCATCTCTTTCACCGTTGTATTGATACATTCCGCGTAGACTTTTCTGTCACAATTTTCGGCTATGGAATTGCCGAATAAAACGCCTGAATAATTTCCTACATTTTGTAGTGTCGTCCGCCATATTTTTTCGATTGTACTGTGTTGCTAGGTCGCTCAGCTGCCCTTTTACAGACTGATAATACGTGAGCCTCGTCGTGAATCCATCGGCCATTTCACTAATGCGAATAAAATGTGTTTCCCATCTCGCTAAATAATGGTAGTCTATCGGGGCTTCCATCGAACGTCGGAATCTGATTAATCGCCTGATATAATGAAAAAGGAGTATTCGCACTGGGTGATGGTTATGTCGCAAGTTCGTGTATTTGCGCGTATTGCGTGGGTATTCGTATCGGTGGAGTGAATAATGCGGCGGGATGTTCTTCCGTATTGTGTAATCCCTGGTCACCGGTACTAGCTTCAACCCGAGGGCTTGTGCCTGGGAAAGTAAATCCAGGAACGGAATATTCTTGCTGGTTCCTGTGTACGATTGTGGAGTGTTTTCGAAAGGTGGGTGAGATACTGGATCGGGTTCCAATTGGCCAATATTTCTCGAGTTCGCGGATATATCGTTCGGGCGTAAAAGTAGATATCGTGTTTCGCGATTGCTTTTTAACGAGACCTCGTATCTCCGCGATTTCGCTCCTAATTCAATGTTTTGTGCTGCTGCTCCCGCGTATCTGTCCGCGAATGGCATTTGTATATGGGAGCGTCCACCAAAAACCAGACGACGGGCGCGTGCGGCGCATTTTTCGCATAAAAGGCGCTCCGTTCAACTCGCTCATAAACGAACGGTAAAGATCTGAGAAAAAATCTAAAGACATAGATCGATAGATTTTTTCCTGCTCTTTCTAATGGTCTGGTTATTTTTTCTCCAAAATGCTTTTTTAAGGTCTAAAAATTGAGTCAAATATTTAAAAGAATTTTTCTTAAAAAATGGTCTTTTTTTTCGAAATAACTTTTTTTATTCAAAAGTACAACTCTTAAGCCACAAATGCCTAAAATTTCAGGTTGGAGAAATCAAGGGTTCCTGAATTATGATATATTAAATACAACGCCGCGGGGCCGTACGCGCGCTCCCCGTACTATACGCGGGGCCGCGCCATGCCGTACGTACTATACGCGCTATGCCTAGGCTTACTTTTATACATATATTATAATGTATATTTATACTTACAGTATTTTATATTTAACATTAACTATTCTGTAACCAAAATAAATTTGTTTGTTACAAGTCTAACATTTTTAGATATTTTTCTAAGTTTCTTATTACTCGACCAGCCAGATCGAATAGGTCGTTTCACATTCTTTTCTTTCTTTTCAATCTTGATCATAGTTTTCTTCGTTTGCTTAATCGGTGGATATAATTCGAAAGTTAAGGATATAATTAACAACAATCTTATTATTTTCAAATCCTAAGAGAATCGTTATCCAATGGAGAATTCTTAATTCCTTTAGACTTCTTAGAAAACTATGCTTTTATTGAACAAGATGCAGCTCAATCATTTCTTTTGATAAAATGAGTACTTACAAAGACTGTATATCAGAAATAGTTTGTAAAAATCCTACTTCAGAGTGTTATTTAAATAAATGTCAGAATTTTCCTAGCATGGAACCATTAAAAAAGGATTTACAACTATTTATCGAAAGCTCTGTTATTAAAGAAAAAATGTTTTAAACGTGGCAGACTACCGATAGATCGACATTACAGACACAAATAGTACCTAGTATATCATTTATTAATATTATTTTTCCTCTTTTACATAAACTTAAGGCTCATTCTTTTATTTCTAAACAACAATCTACTCATTTTCAAACCCTTAGAGAATCTTTATCCATAGGAGAATTCTTAATTTAATTTAATGAAAGTGCTATTCTGCTTCGACAGAAAAGTCTTTATAATGATGAAGGAAATTCTGAAAGTTGTGATTATTTTTAAAATACTGCGCAGCTCCATTAATTAAATAAATAACTTTTTTATACAATCATAGGAGGTTTTGAGATAATTTATAATAATATTATGGATGCAATAAACTGCTATCGTATCGTGAGTTAAATTATCTGAAAAACTATTACACTTTTAGGCTGAATTTTTTAATCAGGTCCTCTATAATAAAAAACAGCTGTTGCTAAATTGCTGTGGTTATCGTTGCAGTGAAATGATTGAGCTGTATCTTGTTCAGTAAAAGCATAGTTTTCTAAGAAGTCTAAATAAATTAAGAATTCTCCACTGGATAAAGATTCGCTTAGGGTTTGAAAATAATAAGATTGTTGTTAACTATATCGTTAACTTTCGAATTATATCCACCGATTAAGCAAACGAAGAAAACTATGATCAAGATTAAAAAGAAAAAAAAGAATGTGAAACGACCTATTCGATCTGGCTGGTCGAGTAATAAGAAACTTAGAAAAATATCTAAAAATGTTAGATTTGTAACAAACAAATTTATTTTGGTTACAGAATAGCTAATGTTAAGTATAAAATACCGTAAGAGTAGTTATACACCCACTATGGCCCGTCACAACAAACCCCCACCACCTACACCCCCCACCACTGTCAATGGCGTCGAGGTAGAAGTATGATGTCATAGCGAGTGCAATGTACTCTCTTTTCTCTATCTATATATATATAATATATATAAATATATCGGACGTTTCACGTCAACCGGGCCAGTGGGCTGCCCAGAATTGGCATGCATCGATTTAAAAGTTATAGGGCTCAAAATGTTCGATATTTCAAGCTCTATCGAAAGCCGTCTGGTGATTTAAAGAGCAAGCGATGGCGGTACCAATATGGCGTATGAAAACATGAATAATTGCATTTACGGTATTTTATTGATATTTAACAATTATAAATAAATTATTTTTCTATTTAAAAATAACTTTTATATATGTTTTCGGGGCTACTGGATTCGAATCAAATACCAGTTTAACCTCATCAACTCATAATACTGCAGCGGGATATGTTATGCAAGAAGTTCTGATCCCTGAAATAAAGCGAGTGGTACCAGATGTTAAAAGAGTAATTTATATAAGTGATGGTGCTAAACAACACTACAAAAATAAATACCAAATGTGCCACCTTGTAAATCACAAGAATGACTTTGGTATCGAATCTGAATGGCACTGTTATGGAACTGCTCATGGTAAGGGAGCACCCGATGGGATTGGAGCTACGTTTAAAAGAGAAGCAACTCGTGCAAGTCTTCAAGCTAAACCAAATGAAGCAATACTGGATTCAATAGTACTGTTCAATTGGGCAAAAAATAAATTCACAAACCTCAGGATTCATCATTATAGCAAGAAAGACTATGACAGAACTGAACGTCATCTTAAGAAAAGATTTGCTGAAGCTCTACCAGTATACCTTATTCAAAGGGTACACTCATTTTTAGTATCAGGTAAAAAATTGAATATCTACAGATATTCAGGTGATAAAAATCCAATAAATATTATAGACTACTGAATATAATAATAATAAAAAATAAAATAAAATTAATAAAATAATAAAAAAAAACAAAAAAGTAATGCGGGCATTGTGTACTTAACATAATGACAGTCTCAACCCTGTAAAACGCAGAGAGGTGCAATGTAATAGCCTAACGTAATATTAGAAAATTATCTTATATTTAGAGATTAGGAAAATTCTGAATAGCTGAAGTTATATGAATTGGTTTTAGGGACCTCAAAAAACCGAGAGATAAACTGCTTTGACTATGATATTCATCGTAAAATAGTGTTAATTCGTTGTTTTGAGGAATTTTTTGAGGTTAGGGACGAATGGTGACCAGAGGGTGTTAGAATAATATTTGATTCGAATTCAGCAGTCTCGAAAACATAAAGATAAGGTGGTTTGATTGTGACATTCGTTGCAAAATAGTGTTAATTCGTCGTTTTCAGGCATTTTTTGAGGTTAGGGACGAATAGTGACCAGATGAGGTTAAACTGGTATTTGATTCGAATTCAGCAGCCTCGAAAACATAAAGATAAGGTGGTTTGATTGTGACATTCATTGCAAAATAGTGTTAATTCGTCGTTTTCAGGCATTTTTTGAGGTTAGAGATGAATAGTGACCAGATAAGGTTAAACTGGTATTTGATTCGAATTCAGTAGCCCCGAAAACATATATACAAGGTATTTTTAAATAGAAAAATAATTTATTTATAATTGTTAAATATCAATAAAATACCATAAATGCAATTATTCATGATTTCAGACGCCATATTGGAACCGCCATAGCTTGTTTTTTAAATCACCAGACGGTTTTCGATAGAGCTTGAAATGACATTTTGAGCCCTATAACTTTTAAATCGAAGCATACCAATTCTGGGCAGCCCACTGGCCCGGTTGACGTGAAACGTCCGATATATATATATAAAAGTTTTTACGTTTTTAGTTAATGTTAAAATAATTATTGCAAAATTTACAAAAATTAAGGTAAATAAATTAAATTCAGAAGCAAGTCTTTTACGTTTCAAATTAATGTCAAATTAATTATAAATAAAAATTTACTAGAAAAAAAGAAACTTATTTCTAATTTTTATGACATGGAAAAAAGGATTGGTAGGTGATAAAGGGTTTTTTATAAATATAAAAAATTCTATGTAAAGTTAACATCATTTATTATTTAGATATTTCATCAACTTACAGGTAAGTACAGGTACGATAATTCTACTTAATGATATAATACGCATTTTAAATCGTTCACGATCGCGACCAATCTGCTCCCATTCACTTCGCCGAGCAGCTCGATATGCATACGTCCACACACACATTTTATGTACAGAATTTTTCGACTCATCAAAACATACACTCTTCATACTATATTTAGTCTAAAATTTATAACATGTATAATCTCCGATGAATGTAGTAATAATATTTCATAAAATAAATTTATAAACTCTCCGTCGTGTAACGTTCTAATATTCTTTTCTTGCTCATCGTTCTGCTTCGATTCCAAACTTGTCACACATATGGCTTTTAATGTTTGTATATCAACATCATGCAAGTTATCGATAGCTTCTTTTAGATGACGAGGTTCTAAAATTTGTAGCTGTGCGCTGTGCAACGATCGACATTTATTGAGCATAAGATCATTCTATATTTCTAAATAATATAAGCGCACTGTCTTGAACAGACTCTAAATGCACTAAATAGTTCTCTACACACTTTGACAGCTCCTCCAATCGATCAAATGTCACTTTCTTCATACTAATACTGCGACGAGGTTTCTTGATCAAAGGATCACTCGATGATGGCGTTGGACGTTGATCATGCTCCAATTCTATAGCCTTGTCTGTATGGCTAAAGGTGAATCTCAGACTCCACAAATGTCCGTAAGCTTTCTGGTCTCGCAGCTCATCAGCATGACCACTAAAGTATCTGTTGATGTCCCGAAATAATTTCTTAAAGCTTTTCCAACTGCTTAAAGTAAACGGCACGCCAAAGTGGTCCAATCCTTTTAGATACACAAACGGCTGATACGCGCTTAGTTCGTCGTCGTCTATGTCGTACCTCGAGTATTGTAGACCAACTACGAGCCGCTTTGTGCACGACTTGTTCAAATAATATACCGTATTAAATAGCATGGGGGTAAGTTCCCAATTATAACGTTGTGGTTGTTCTTTATCCATCTTCTCAGAGTCTTTCACGGAGCGTATCTACTGGTCGACTGATGTGTTGAGACCCCAGAGACACAGCTTATATACCGTAAATATATAAATCATTGGTGGAGGGGCTTGCTGACACTAGTGCACGTGTCGAACCAAGGTCTATATTAATGACATCTTAGAACTACAGTTTTGCAAACAGTTGACGAAGCACCCGCCATTCCCAGTAAAGACTATGTCAGCATTTCTGTACTGAATATGAGCTCTGGCTATCGTATCGTTTTTCTGCAAGTCAGCGGAAAAATTGTCGAGAAATTTCTCGAAGCCTAACCCTGAACTCATGTAATACAAGAATATTATACAAAATTGACCGCACACGTCAGACGTCTCGCTTTGCAATTGCGCTGTATTCCATCGGAATTGTTTACAATTTTTTCGTAAGCGATTTATATGATCCGGTTCAAACGGTGGTACACCGTAGCTATCAAAATACAAAGCATGTCCAGACACGTCGACGTAAATGCTGACCCAATGCATACCGGGTTTCGTATGACTATCGGTATTAAAAACAAATGCTGTCGGTTTCGTCCACACCCGTGGAATCTGATCGGCCGGGAAGACACCCACAGTATGCGATGGAATCATCGATAAATGCTTCAGGATTTCCAGGCTGTTCATCGCAAAGCTGCAGCGGTAATGTATAAGTAAATTCGACGCAAGATTTTGACTCACGCGAGCTTAGCCAAGCTTTCAATCTATAAGCATTATTTAAAGCACAAGTGTATTGAAGATATTGGCTTTGTAAGGCGTGGTGAAGACAGTAGTTATCGGTCCACGGCAACTTGGTAAATGATGGACAATCATTATCG
>UELU01099122.1:0-14867 GCA_900490025.1 Megastigmus dorsalis
GTATCCAACACCTCACTATCGAAGTAGTGACGTATTATAAAAAATTGTACAAACTCAATTACACTAACTCATTAAAAGTATAAGACACTTCTTGAAATAAGCTGAAAATACTATAACGGAGTTTATAAGTATTGCTATACACAAGTTTTAAGTCTTATTGTATGATTAAGAGTCGAAGAAAATTTAAGGTTCATGATTCATGTTGTGGAAAACCTTCAAAACAGTATCCAAAATGTCGATTTTTCGAAAAAGCGGTTACTTTATCACGTTTATTGTCCACTTACGCCTACTGGGAGTTGTCTTTTGGAAAAATTGACATCAAATTCATGACTAGCGACCTCAAAAACCCCCAGTAGAGTATTCTCAGTGTATATAAACTGTTTTAAGATAGTAAAACCTGGTTTTAATGTCATTTTAATCAAATTTAAAGCAAATTTTGACTTTTCGCAGTTTTCAGCCTTTTCACCGCCGTATGGTGAGTTGGAATTGCATTAAAAAAAAAATTTGAAACATGGTTTTCAATGTGTTTTTTTCCGTAGAACTCGATTCTGAGGTCAAAAAAATTAAATTTTTCTTTATTTTTTTTTTAATCTAAGAAAAACCATGAAAAAATCGAAAAAAATGAGGTTTTTCATGGAAAACCCCCAAATATGTAGCTGGACCATATCTTTTTATTGCAAATTCGGATTCAGCGTCGAAAAATACACAAGAAATCATAGGTCTGGTTAACTGCACAGACCTTTTTATTTTTTTTGTGGACCTGTGTAGTCTATACATGGGCTGAGAGCTTTTAGCCTCTCAAAGTTAAAACGCCTAAATACAAGTGATTCTTTCCTCGTTGTACGCCCGAAAATATTTGTTAATATTTTCAAATTGCTGCTTGAGGCCCTCCCAAGCATCGAGTGAGAAACGGAACCCAGAAAAGTCTGATTATCCACTAATGCGTACAATCGGTTGGGACTCTTTCGAACCAGCAGAAGCGTTTTCCAAACCGACGAGGATGATCTTTCCAAAGGAGATATTCAGGCCATACATCATAGGCAGAAGCTGGTAACAGCGGTACGCTTGAGTAGAAGTTGCCATTTTCTTCTTCTTCTGTATTGATTAGACGACTGTTCGACGGAGGCGGTCGGAGACTGTGTGTGACTACAATGCCTCAAGAAGCAACTGCCAAAATTGGTAGTCCTGTTGGTGGGGAGCCAATGAGAGATTCGTTGTAGGGTGCTTATACGGCACTATCAAGTTTCAGCACGTTTAGGTTCATATTACATATTGCACAGCTCATCTACAAAATTTTTGCAATTGCATCATTATTTACCATTCTTTAACAAGCAAGTGTAACCCAATCCTGCGGTCATATAATATAAAAACATTATACAATACTGCCCACACAAGCAGAAAAATAACTTTGCAATTGAGCATTATTGCACTTAAACTTCTTACAGTTTCTCCGCATACGATTCAGATAGTGTAAAATTTGAGGCCGGTTGCCAAAACTATCAAAGTAGAAACCAGTACCGTCCTTTGTCACATATATGGCAACCCAATGCATACCACTTCTCCTATGTTCTTCTGTATTAAATACAAGAGCAGCTGGCCTCGTCCAAGTGAGAAGGATCCGATCTGCAGGATACACTCCCACAGTGTGAAATTTTATCTGGGACAGTCGTGTAAAAATTTCCATCGTATTCATCGCAGAGGTTCAATGCTGGCTCAAATATAGGCTCTATTGTATGCTATTTTTTGTAGCCGTGTGCATTTAGCCAATTCCTAAGACGATAAGCATTGTTAAGCGCACAGCTATATCTCAAATAGTAAGGTTCGATAGCGTGTTGAAGGCAATACTTTTCGCACCAGCCAATTTTGTTAAAAGACGGGCAGTTCTTCTCCAATTCGAGATCAACAACGGTTCAAGTCGTCAATTTGCTGAGCAAAGCCACTTTTTCTTTGCCACGCACATATATTTTACCGGCTATTCGGCAAATTCCCACCAAGTTCTTGTTCAGCTGTTTTAAACCAATAGTAAACCAATTATTTTGTCTCGCAATGTCTTTACGTAAAAATCTCGAATTGCATTTTGGCTCCACTATCCAATGCGCACTAAAGTCCCCATGCAAGGCGGAAATAGCAACCTCTTTGAGAACCACGCGGTCTTTATTGTCTTTAAAGCACTGAAAATCAATTACCAAATCCATGATTACCGTCTCCTTCGAGATCTATTGCTAAACTGGCTCACAAGGCGCTTTATCCGCGTATTTATCAATGTATGCGCTACCTATCATCGCTATTTCAACCACTATATTCAACAAAAACCTGTCTGAGCTCATCGCCTCTAACATATCTCGCCGTGTAGGCAAAAGTTTTGCGGTAGCTGCGTGTTGAAGTTCGTGGGTGTGTTCCATGGTATACATACACACTATTGTAAGCTTTCCAAATATTTAGCGATTATCCAAGAGTTGAATTTTTCAGGATACCCTTTCCAACTCACAAAGTATTGTTTTCTTGCCTCTCTACCTTTTCTCTTTAGGATCTTCTCGACCTCAAAAGTATCCTCTGTTATATCTTCTGCCAAGCTTACTTGTAACAAGATTTCTGATGCGTTTATAAAACTTTTCAAATGCAATTTTGCTGACCATACAAAAAGGAGTCATCATGGCTGCTGCTTTGTCCTCGCGATCCAACGTTTCGGACAACATGCGCGAGATTATAAGAGTACGCAATATCATGCTCGAGACATGCCCTGTCTAGTGGATTTATACCTATTTCACCACGTGCCAACCGCTCTTCAAGATGCGTAACTGGGCCCAGAAATTCGTAGCCCGGCAAATGCATCTCAAAGGGCACAATGCTGATCAAGGCATCCGTGAAAGATTTAGAGGACGACGATGCTGCAGAAGTGTCGACTTTTCTTAGGCTGCAGTGCTGGTGCTTTTTGTGCTCGCAATTCCACCCCTTTCTTGTGATTTTTTCATTTCCTTTTTTTCACCTTTTTTATAGGCTAAATAGGACGAATCTGTATTGTATCGTAAGGCTCGTGTTGAGACACGAAACAATCGTCTAATGACGACAATACCTCGACAACGCTCCAGAGAGTCTTATTACCGACGAATTCCCTGGGCACATGCACTTCTCGAAGTATGCGTGCAACTGATCGTATCCGCGCGTTGCTGACTTATTTCTATGCCTCATAGCGTCGTTGACAAGGTCAATAATGTTTGCTCTTATCTATCGATATTACACAGCGATCATCCCATGTGATATTGATATTGTCTCTGGTTGAGCGTCGGTGCCCTCTTCTCCGTCATTAACGGTTGGTGGCGCCGCCCTCTCTGAGAGAGCGACGGCGCTCTCCTCTTCTTCCTCTTCCTAAGACTGGACCGGGGTTGGACCAGTGGAATATGGGCGTCGTAAAGTCGCCCCTGCCCGAGTACGGAGGATTGGGACCACCTCCCGATCAACTTCAGAAATTGAGACCGAGGAGCTGGACTCCTCGGCCCCAACCGTCAACTCCTGGAACAGGTTGGCGCACATCTTCAGGAATTCTTCCTTATCCATCCTGCAATCAAACAGGGAGGAAAATGAGAGGGACTTACGAATGCGTGGCACGCATAACCTCGACCCATCGCGTGAATAAATCCTGAAAGACCAAGATATACTTGAATCCTTTAGCAGATCTGGACAAAGGATTTCACGTGCAACCACTTGTCATGGTTTAGTGACGGTCCTTCGCCCGCTTAGCCCTGCTGAAGCACATTGTTCGACTTCACACTGATGACATACAGTGCATCTCCGAACATAGGCTTCCACGTCCTTGTAGATGCCCGACCAATAATATAAATTGGCTATCAGGGAATAAGTCTTGTCTTTTCCGAGATTACACGCATTTCACTTTCGCTCAGCTGATCCTACGTCAGCGAGCCCGATGGCAGACACAGCTGTGACTCTGCGCTCGCTGAGTCCACATAGCTCAAGATCCACATACTTGTTCTCGTCTTTGAAGAACAGCTGGTTCTTGCAAGGATCCAATACTGCTTTGAACAACCTCGTGAAGTTCACTCCGACGTAACAGTCTTCATCTAACCCTGGTAAGATAGCAACCGTCACGTCCTTTGAATTCCTGCGATCTCGAACGGTAGACTCACATAGCCTACGATGGCGGAGTAATGACCGTTTGCCATTCTCGCACCTCTGCCATAGCTTGGTCGAAGCTCTCGACCGCAAGCACTGGCGATCTGTAATCCTACAGATCCCATTACTGTGCGTGCTGCTCCAGGATCAAACAATGATCGAACCTTAAAGCCGCCGATGTTGATTTGCAGTCGGTCTTCGCTTTCGTCCGGATTCGAACATGGCGCTGACGACCCCTCACGTTGCTCAGAAGTATTTATTCCTCCTGAACAACTTCTGTTGGCTTCTCTAGTCGACTTAGAGGTCTTTGACGGGATCGTAGGAGACGCAGCGACCTTTACTGCGTACTCCTTTTCCCGTTTCCCACCGGATGGTTTCAGCAATCTCACACGTATAGCATCTCATCTGGTAACGTGGATGCCGCGGACTCGCCGGACCCGGACGTTGACCTTGCTCTCCTTTAGCCTTTTTTAGCCACAGGCGAGCTGGGACGTCCGATGGGCTACCTATAGCCCTGTCGCCTCTTGATCCCTTCGGGAGACGTACACCTTGTTCGATGTTTGAGCTGTCGGTCAGTGTCTTGACCTCCCTGAGCAGCTCAGCAAATACCATGGTCTCCGAAGGACCTTGGCTGACCGCTGCCACTTTCGTCTCCACACTTGAAACCACTGGTTTGGCCTTCGGAAGCCTCTGAGGCTTCTTATAGGCTTCTCACCTGCTAGTAACTCCGACAGAGAGGATAACAGCACCTCTTCTGTCAGATCTAAGAGCACACGACACTCTTCTACTTGGGTGAGAAAGAGATCAATACTCTGATCCTTCTCCCCCCGAGAATCGGATTTGCCATCGCGTTACAATCTGGCCAACGTCCCGACCTGCGTGTCGTACTTGTGTGCTGGCTCCAGAAACAAATTGGTTATTGGATCTGAGTCTATCACTAGCACTCAGATCCACCGTTTCATTGCTGCTTCTCTCTGGTACGTAAGTACCAGAGAGATTCCCCCTTTCCAAGGCTGTGCCTACACCAGTAGCAGTTGAAATATTTTGCGCTGGCCCGCGCGCCTGTGTCTCTTTTAATAGGCTACTATTTCCAGGATAACACGTAAATGTATCCTGGAAATTGACCTGTGGTCGCCTAATCGAGACTTTTTCAGCCTGCACCTCTGGATGCAGGCCAAAACCGGTGGCGTTCGGTCTCAGTGAACCCAACCCAACCCCTGCTCTTTAGTCTTGTACTAGAAGCCATTCGGCGCTCCTGTCTCCCTTGGTTCACCTGGAACTCTGGCGCTGTCGGCCTTAACCGACAACCGCTGCCACTCTGCGTGCATGCGCATGGAGCTTTTGCTGCTCCCTCCAGCGCTGTGCAGCGACGAGAGATCTCTGAGACCCTCTCGTTGAGCAGTCTCATCTGCTCCTTTATCTCGGAGAATATCATCATGATATCCCCCGCTTCAGGTCCAGTGAAGACCATTGGAGGTGCTGCTTCCTCCGTCTCGTCACCTGTAGCGGACCCATCCGTCACGCTACTGGTTTCGCTCTCCCTAGTCGGCCATTCCATCTGCTCGACTGAGATTTGCTGCGTAATTGAGCTCTCCCGCTGAAGCTCCTTCTTCTTCTGCGGTGCGGTGCGGTGCGGTGCGGTGCCTGTAGAGCTGCACCAGACGCTCGTCGTCGCTCGCTCTAACCACTGGATCCACCAGCAGCATCTGGCAAGGGTGTGAACCCTCGTGGTTTAGGCTCTCGCTGTAAATTGTGGACCCTATTACTTCGAAGGCAAGGCCTTCGAAGTAAGCTTTCCTCAGCTCCTCACGTTTCATTTGTTCTTTGAGCTCATCTGATTCTCCAGATGGTTCAAAATCGGCTGCCGAGTAATTCCCCAACAGCCATTTCTGCAGCCTCTTCTTCTTCTCCAAGGGAAGACCCCTGGCGGTTAAGCTGCAATTCTATTAGCGCTTCCTCCAGTTCTTCCTCTTCTATCCCATAGCACCAGCCCTCTAGTGCCTTCAGCGTCGTATCTGTCATTTTCCTTAATATTGACGCTTTTGCTCTAGTGCACCTCTCCAGATCTGCTCGAGCAGGAATTCCACTTTCGCCGGGTTCGAATCCTGAACTCCCGGGTTCGAATCCTGTCCCTATTCGCGCTGTATGGCTTCAAGTACACTAGTTTTACTTACTAGTGCACTTTTCCGGGCTTTTTGGATGCACAGACTCCACTTGGTCTGTGCTTCCTTCAACAGGAATACTCTGGGTTCGAACTTCGACTAGCACAAGTTCGAACTCTTCCTTCGTTCGAACATCTCTTGATGTCCGCGTTCGAACCCCCTGTGTCTTCGCGTTTTCCTACCTGAGGTCGCAGGTTCGAATCCTACTAGTGGTGTACAGAGATCGATTCCACGTGCTTCCAAGAGTAATTCGCTCTCTACGCGAATTCTCTTCAAACAAAAATTTTATTTTTCATAAACAAAAAAAAATTTAATTATTTAAACTATTGTAAACTTCAATTGTTGGCTCAAACAAAAACCCCCTCAGAATTCTATTTAATCTCCTCCCGAAAGCACTTTTCCGCAATATTTTCAAACTATTATCTGAAAACGCTCCTAAAAAAAATCGCTAACAACAATAAATAACCAATCTATCACAATAACGTGATGTACTTCACTCGTCCCTTCCAAAATTTTTAATCATCAAAAATTTTGAAAATTCACAACAACAATTTTCAAACTGTTTTACCGACAGTTTTTATCAATATTCAAGTTGCAAGGGATTGATTATTATCCTATAATCCACCCTTTCTTTCATCCGGTCCACTCACTTGGACGAATGAAGTACCTCGCCGCTAAATTATTTATAACAATATAAAAACAAATTTAAATTATTGAATAAACAATTATTCGGCGCTTGCACACCACTATTTCTGCTGTGTAAAGCACATACCACTGTACACAGCCTTCAGATGCGAGCACACGCCAATATTGATTAAAATCCAATAAATTCAATATTTTCAACGTTTACGCCTACGCGCCTGTGCTCGCGCTGGCTCAACACCGCTGGATTTCGAGTCGAGCGCTTCCCTCTCGGCTCTCTTAGCCGTAGCAGCGCACTTGCCTGTAGGGTTTGCGCTCTCTCTCGCTCTCACATACAATTTACGCACGGCTTACGCGTGCCGGGGCTTTAACAGTCCTCCCGGCCGATGTAAACAAAGTCGCGCTGACTTTGAATACTTCGCTACGCGTACCTTCTCGATATACGTTGCGCGGAATTTTGCGTTCGAAATATTATTCCGAAATAATATTTCTTCTCGCACCGATTTTCCGAGCACACTTTTTCCAATTTAATTTCGCGCCTATTTCAAATTCCCGTAGCCGAACACGTTCAGGGCGCCAGTTGTAACGGGGCTGTTTTTACTGTGTGCAGTACCGGTGTACTGCACACGTCTACCTTTCCTGCACGTTGCAGCGGGAAAATCTACACGTGATTTTCCCCGCTAATCTAGTAAAACGGCCGCTGTACAAATGCGAGACTCTCTGGACGAGTCTCGCTTTCCGTTGCTCGGACTTATCCTTTTGTGAGCACCGTGCTGTGCTCACGATGCCAGCTACTCAGTTTTTGCACAGTGGAAACGCTTTTCTGTCTTTTCTCTACACTACAATATTTATTCGCGAACCGAGAAGGCGAAAACGCGGAAACCGCACACACTCACACCTACACGGATCGCCGCTTGCGATCCGTAGCTATAGTACAAGAGTACTTACTCGTGCTGCGCTGCACTCAGTATCAGCACTCTCTCTAGCTGCAGACTGGTTGGGTTGGCCACTCACCCACACAAACTCTCACACACACAAACACGCGTCGCGGGTCTCTCTATCTCCGTGCGCAGAGTTTCACGGCGGAAATCGATCTGACGACGCGATCGACTTTTCCTCGCGAATTCGTTATAATATATATATATCATATATATATATATATATATATTGATGGGCTTTATTACTGCTTTTTTATAAGATCCTAATACATAATTATTTTTTTATTATAAATATGCAAATAAATTAATACTTTCTGTGACATTTCACTTGATAATCAGTGTTTAAAACGAGTCAGATTAACGTAAGAATTGGCCAGATATGTATCGGTTTTAATCAATATGCAAAATTGCGGCATATAAATACAAGAATCTAAATATATATAGTCAAGTTCTGGTATTTCTGGGACGTTTTTTAGTATGGATTATTCCCAGAAAAAAATAGATGGCTTGTCATTTTCTGGGATATTCTGGTGCGTATCACAATATTTCTTTAGTATCATTTTTGTGTCTTAATACATAATAGAGACCGAGTAGCTAAATCTCTCTCTTTTCGCGTGCATGTGTGTGCGTGTATGCGTGTGTGTGTGCGTATGTGGTTGCGTGATTGCGTACGTGCATGCGTTCGTGCGTGATTGCGTGCGTGCGTTCATGTGCATATGCGGTACTATGGCTCGTGAGCGTGCGTGTGCGTGTGCGGCGCTATGGCTGGTGCGCGTGCGAGTGTGTATGTGGCACTAAGATGCGTCAAAACATACCTGTCCTGGTCTGAGGTTAATGACCCTTGCTTCGAGAGCAAGTTTGAGTGCGGCACTATGGCCCGTCAAAACAAACCTGCCCTTGTCAGAGGTTAATGACCCTGTCTTAAGGTCAAGTTTGTTTTGACGCGCCATAGTGCCACTATAACTACTCACGTGTGGTCGCCTATCTAAGACTTTTTCAGCCTGAATCTCCGGATGCAGGCCAAAACTAGTGGCGTATGGTCTAAATAAACCTCTGCCTTCTAGCCTCGTACTAAAGGCTATCTGGAGCTCTTTCCTCCCCTAGTTCACCTCGAACTCTAGCGCTGACGGCCTTAGCCGACAAGCGGTGTCACTCTGCGTGTACGCGCATCGCGTCTTTGCTGCTCCTTCCAATGCTGTGCAGCCACGAGAGAGCTCCGAGACCCTCTCGTTGAGCAATCTCATCTGCTTTTTTATTTCGGAGAATATCATCATGATATCCCACGCTTGAGGTTCTGTGAAGACCACTGGAGGCGTTTCTTCCTCCGGATCTTTACCCAAAGCTGACCCATCCGTCACCCTATCGGCGTCGCTCTTCCTAGTCGGCGTTTCTGTCTGCTCGACCGGAATCTGCTTACAAGGTTTGCGACGGTGAGTGGACCAGACAAGCGTCATTGAGGCTGTCGAGCAACCTAATGCGGTGAGCCGTGACAATTATAACAGTGCGCGTTCGGTGAACGGTGCCGCGATTTGTAATAATTATTGAGACGGGCGACTTACGTGGGTACCAAGTGTAATTGCTGCCTGAGACTGGTTTTTTCTCGTAATTAAATTCCTGTAATTAAAACCTGTCAATGAGAGATACACGGATACGGAGGATAGCACATCAGATAAGAATGCTTCGCGTGAATCCGATGAGATTAAAGACGATCATAGTTTGCCGAGTGAAAAAGAATACGTCCCTATGGGTCATGAGCAAAATATTCGGAAGCTTGACCAAAATGATCTTAATGATCTGTTTAAGAAAATTAGTTTATCACTGTAGGAGTGGAGCCTGCCTCTATCATACATCTCCACATTGGTGACCCCGGCGCGATTCGTCTCGAGTCCAGGAAAGCACGAGGAAGTAGCCCGCCTCATCTTGTGCGCCGACATTCAGCAGCAGCTCGCCCTTGTCTCCGCGCTACAAGCCTTGGCAA
This sequence comes from Megastigmus dorsalis, assembly GCA_900490025.1. NCBI lineage: Eukaryota > Metazoa > Arthropoda > Insecta > Hymenoptera > Megastigmidae > Megastigmus > Megastigmus dorsalis. Next base: position 9,849 of record UELU01099122.1, read on the forward strand.
GGTTTGCGGCACGTGGACGTCCGGAAGTCTTCGCACCGCCTAGCAACATCCTCGTCTCAGCGAGCAACAGCACAGCGTCCAGCGTGCAACAAGTTTCCAGCGTGTCGGTCAGCATGCCTGCACCAAGCGGCAGCGTTTACTTCAGCCTGGTCCTGCATCACATCGAGTCATCTTCATCGACTCCGCGGATTTTCCAAGCACCGTTGCCAACGCTCATCTTCATCACCATCAGCGGCCCAGCTTACCAAATATCACCAGGTACTTGCGAGCGTTCAGAATTAACCGGCGTTTTCGCGGAATTTACCGCACCGCGCCGCGCCGCCATTTTGAATTCCTCCCGCGTAACATAACGGCTAATTCTGAGAACACACACTTTTTTCGCCGAAAGTAAAACAACGTGCAAATTACGTTTATAGTGTTTTAACGACCTTGTGACCTAAGTGCGTCGCGATAACCAGGTCCTGTTTTTCTTTTTTTTATTTCGCTACAGTAGCACATATAAAGTCTACTAAAATGAATTATTACGTCATTTTGGAATTCCGTCGTCGGAAAATTCGTGGTAATACTCAGCAAAAAAAATCGAAAAAAACAAGACAACAATTTTGTACTACGCCTGCGTGCGTAAAATCGGCTCTGCGTAATGTAACTAGGTTAACGTACCCTTCTTGTACTACGCCTGCGTGCGTAAAATAAGGGACGTATTGTCTTAGGAATTTCTTGTTACCGGCTAACCTCACTTTTTACGGAACCGCCATGGCTGAAACCGAACCAAGTACGAACCAACAGTTGCAACAAACACAAAACGATCTCGCCGCCACTCAGTTGCGAATACGACAATTGGAACTTAACCAAAATATAACTTCCCCTCCGGGCGTAAGTCAAACCGCGAACATTGCCTCTTTATATCGTCAACCAAAAATCGCGAACTTCTGTCGTGAGAACCCAACTACATGGTTTATTCAAGCGGAAATAACTCTGCGAAATGCCGGTATCGTAGTCTCAGCCACCAAGGCTGATTATATTTCGGAAAAACTCGACTTGGAAGCTTTGCAAGCCGTCCAGGATATTATCACACTTGAACCGCGCCCAGCCGACGTGTACGATCAAGTCAAAAACCGATCTCCAAGTTCGGAAATTCCGCCGAAACCCGTTTCAGATAACTGATCAAGGGCCAGATCTCAACCCTCGGGAAACCGTCTCTCATTTGAGCTCGACTCCGTGGCTTAGGCACTAACTGCGGCGACGATGTTCTCCGCACTGTATTTTTAGACCAGTTACCATCTCAGTGTCGCGCCGCTCTTTTGATCTCCGGTATCACCGAGCTTCGAAAACTCGCGGAAATGGCCGACAAATTTACCGAAGCCTCCGAACCAGCTCATTCCCAAATATCAACTGTTTCTAGCATCGAAACGAGACTAGACAGTCTCACCAAACAAATCGCTACCCTCGAGTCGAACTTCCGTAAAGAACGGCGACCAAGCCGCACTCGATCAACATCACACTCTCGAGCGGACTCTAAACGCAGAGACAAGCACGATCGTTCCTCCTGGCGTGTTTGTTGGTTATATCGTAAATATGGCACACAAGCACGACACTGCAGGAAACCGTGTTCCTGGTCGCAGCCTCCAGCCAGGACGAAAAACTAGCGCGACCCCCTCGCACGGAGACAGTTGAAGGAGGTCCCGATCACTCTAAGCGTCTCCACATCCTTGACATTGAATCCGGTACCGTTTTTCTCGTCGACACCGGAGCTGAAATATCACTGCTACCGTGAACAACAAAAAACGACCGAAGCCCACGGAACGTAAACTATACGCGGCTAACAATATATGTATTGAAACTTTTGGTGAAAGAACTCTCACTCTAAACTTACGGTTTAGACGTCCTATTACTTGGAACTTTTGTATAGCAGCAGTCCCTTACCCTATTATAGGAGCTGATTTATTAACGCATTTCGGCCTCGTCGTGGACCTTCGCGGCCGCAGAGTAACCGACACCCTTACGAATATCTCCAGTGTCGGATTTCTCAGAACAACCCCGGTTAGTAACATCAGTGTTCTAGACCCCGCGTGCTCATACTTCAAAATACTCTCCGAATTTCCCAAGGTAATCGGAACAGCTCCACCCCGACCTGTAGAGCCTCCTGATTTTTTTCACCACATACTCACCAAAGGTCCCCCGGTTTCTGAGCGCCCCAGACGTCTAGCTCCAGAAAAATTAAAAGCTATTAAGATAGAGTTCCAACAGCTTGTCAAACAAGGTATCTGTAGACCTTCTAGCAGCCCCTGAGCCAGCCCCATTCATTTAGTAAAAAGGAAAGACGGAAAATGGCGCGTATGTGGCGACTACCGACACCTAAACGCGATCACCATTCCTGATAGATACCCGATTCCTTATCTCCAGGATTTCAACACGAACCTACGTGGGAAAACAAACTTTTCTAAGCTAGATTTGCTGAGAGCGTATCATCAAATACCAGTGGCACCCGCCGATATCCCTAAGACTGCAGTTACTACCCCCATCGGGTTATTTGAATACACTGTCATGACATTCGGTCTTAGGAATGCGGGACAAATCTTTCAGCGCTACGTTAATCGCGCGCTTAACGGCCTGGATTTTGTTTTCTCCTATATCAACGACATCCTCGTAGCCTCGGAATCGAAGTCCCAATACGACCAACACTTACGTATCGTTTTCAAACGTCTCGAAGAACACTCCCTTCGCCTGAACCTTGAAAAATGCGAATTCGGTAAGCACGAGTTGGTCTTCTTGGGCCATCTCATTAACTCAATAGGCTCCAGACCTACGCCCGACGCTACCCGAGCCATTTCCGAGTTTCCCAAACCCAACCCAAAACCGTTGCTCAGCTTCAACGCTTTCTCGGTGTAGTTAATTTCTACCGTCTCCGTCTGCCTCACGCAGCAAGCGTGCAAACTCCTTTGCATCCTTACTTGTGCAATACTCGTAAAAATGACCAACGTGAAATTCAATGGACTCCCGAAGCAGAGGAAGCGTTCATTAAAAGCAAGACTGATTTGGCCAATGCCACCCTACTAAGTCACCCTTCCATATACGCTGAAACGCGCCTAATAACCGACGCATCCGACACACCAATTGGTGCAGCCTTAGAACAAGACCTCGACGGCTCATGGAAGCCCTTAGGATTCTTCTCCAGAAAATTGAGCTCGGCCCAACGTAATTATAGCGCCTATGATCGCGAACTCACTGCGGTTTACGAAGCTGTAAAATTTTTCAAACATTTCCTTGACGGGAGAAATTTTAAAGTTGTCACAGATCATAAGCCACTTACCTTCGCATTCCAGCAACGATCTGACAAGGCGTCTCCGCACCAACTTCGACAACTATCATTTATGTCCCAATTCACCACTCGAATAGAGCATCTGCCTGGGACCGCGAACATCGTAGCCGACTCCTTATCGCGGGTAGATTCGATTCGCCTACCTCTGGAATTCGATCTTCTAGAGCTGGCTGAATTTCAAGAACACGACATAGAAGTCAAAATTCTTCGTGAATCCCCCGATTGCTCATTGACCCTTAAATGCGTCGAGTGGAGCCCTAATTACAACCGAGTTTTCTGCGACCTCTCAGGCGAAACACTTCGACCTTACATTCCTGCGCCATTACGCAAACGAGTCTTTGACCCGTTCCATCAGCCGGCTCACGGCAGCGCGAAAGTCACGGACCAGGTTATCAGAAAACGATACGTTTGGAACAACATGCACCGCGACATCAAATTTTGGTGCCGGAACTGCATCGAATGCCAACAATCGAAAGTTTCGCGACACGTTCGTTTAAACCCCGCGCAATTCGTAGCCCCTGAGTTTCCAGCGCGTCCACTTGGACATCGTCGGTCCATTAATTAAATGCAACGGTTTCCAGTATCTTCTCACGATGATAGACCGTTTCTCGCGTTGGGTGGAAGCGATTCCAATCAAGGATATTACTGCCATCACAGTGTGTCAGTCTTTTTACGATCAAAGGCAGCACTTATGTGTCATTCGAACACCAATTGGGTTGGTCAGCTCTCAACTGTACTACTAGGCCTGTGCAATAATGTAGGTACCGACACCGGAGCGTCCCCCGCTGAATACGTGTTCGGAACAACCCTACGAATTCCAGGCGAATTTTTCGATCCCGACGATTTTAGACCAGACCTGCAAATCTTCGTTGAAGAATTCCGTGAGCATATGCGTAAAATTAAGCCAGTTCCCGTGGCACATCGCAACAAAAAGCGCGCGTTCTTTTTCAAGGACTTACATACGTGTACACACGTATTTCTTCGCTTCGCAGCCGTTAAAAAACCTCTCGAACGCCCTTATAGCGGTCCTCACCGTGTTATCCAACGCATCTCCGACCGCGTTTATGAGATCGACTTCAACGGATCACCACGCTCTCTCAGCACGGAACTTCTTAAACCCGCTCATTTAATCCCAGACGACCTTGCAAACTCTCCACCAGAGCAAACGCTAACCGACTCTACTCCGCCACAGCACCCACCGATTAAAACGTATTCGCGCAAAAAAGTCGCCTTTAATTTAAATGCGAACCAAACTCAAGAGTATACTTCCTAACCGACTGTGATATAGTTCATAACACAGGCCGACAGATTTTAAAGCCAGAGACCAGACCTAACATTTCCGAAGTATTTTGATGCGCTGAATCTGAATCCGAGCTCAAAATTGCTCCTGTACGTCAGGTTTTCAAGATATCCTAACCTAAAAGTCCAAATAACGCGTTTTTAGCTGTTTTTGAGGTTATGTAACCGAACACGAAAAATGTCTACCACAAAAGCTAATATGGAATTTGAAAGTACTAATCTTCCCCTTTCAAACCTACTTGGATTTATTAGGATATCTTTATTTTTCACCAAAATATTGTAATTTATATTGGATAACGGAGAAATGGCCAGACAGATTAGAGTGGACAGTTAGTCAGTATAATGTTGTTTATGAAAGTCTTGTTGACGGCCGCCATATTGGATCTTCTAGGGGTTATAAC
>UELU01099124.1:0-13147 GCA_900490025.1 Megastigmus dorsalis
TTTTCACATTGTTCGCGTTCGAGGCTCGATATAGCCGCATGTCGAATTCAGCGAGCGCGCGAAGCGTCTACGGCCGACAGCCGTAAGCCCCAGCGAGGGCTGTGTACATTTTGGTTAACTTCGGGATAATAAAAGCCGTGCGACACGGTTCTTAGCATAACATTATTTGTCAAACAGTTTTTCTACCATATCCTTGCCCCGTAAGAAAAGGACAGTCTCCTCTCCGGCTGGCTAGCCGAGCGAGACAGAGGACCCTGTCCCTTGTGCGATGGCAGCGGTGGAAGGGCAACCTCGGGGCAGAATTTAGTATAAAATGTAGATTGAAGTTCGAGCATCAGAATCGAGAATCGGTAGGCTGCCCGCACCGCTACCAACGTCACAAAACATTTCAATACTAAGGCTGCTGTTATCTACTCGACTACAGACTTTAACAAATGGTTTGTAACGAATGTTGAGCAACCTATCGATGCTCAGATAAAGGAATTTGAGGAGCAGCAGTCAGGTTGGTCCCTGCGTGCCATATTGAATTTAATCATTAATATTAATAAAAACAATCCCATGAAAGGAAGCTCTTATATCGATTTACCCGAATACATTAAAAAGAAAAAAGCATGTATCAAAGATGATCAATGTTGTAAATGGGCCATCCTCTCAACATTATATCCTGTAGCAAAAAGTGCGTACAGAGTTTCCTCTTATGAGAAGTACAAAGATCAGTATAATTTCAAAGGGATAGAGTTTCCAGACGATCCGAGACAAGTTGGTAAATTTGAACGACAAAATGATGTATCCGTCAACGTCTACTTTTTAAAAAAGAAGGGCATTGTTTTACCACGAAATTTGATTACAGAAAAGAAAACAAAGCATGCCAATTTCTTACTTATAGAAAATGACTATGTTGACGAGTATGAAGAAGAAGAACCTTTTAATAATTTTGATGTGCGAAAATGTTATTATGTGTGGATAAACAACTTGTCTCGACTGGTGGGAAAACAATTATCTCGACGAGGTCATACGACGTATATTTGCGATCGCTGCTTACATTATTTTCATACAAATGAAAATTTGACTGCTCACTTAGTTGACTGTGAAGGAATGAATAAATCATGCTTCCTACGAAAGAAAAAAGTACTATGAAATTTAAGAATCATTCTCATCAAAATCCAGTGCCGTTTGTAATATACGCGGACTTTGAATGCTTGTTCGAACTCGTCGACGATAAAAAGTGTGCATATCAACGTCAGGAAGCTTTTAGCATTGGATACTATGTTATGTGCAGCTATGATGCTACACGGTCAGAGTACAAGGCTTATAGACAAGAGGCATTAGAACACGAAGCTCCTGTCACGTGGTTTGTAAGGAATCTCCATGCAATAGACTTAAAATTGCAGGATATTTATCAAAACCCGCGTCCAATGAGATCTCTAACATTTCAAGAAATTATTGACTTTGGTAGAGCGCTCATATGCCACATATGTCGAAAACCTTTTACTGAGGAGAGTAAAAAGATCAAGGTTCATTGATATTTCACAGGAGACTATGTACTAAAATTATATTCATATTTATCATATAAAATAAAAACTATTCTTTACTATTACAAATATCGAGGTCCCGCGCATAACTCGTGTAGTATCAATTATCAGGATTCGAGAACAGTGCTTATGGTATTTCTCAATCTAAGCGATTATGATGCGCATCTCTTTATTAAACAGATCTCAACTTGTTTTCCTGGACGCGTGTCTCTACTCCAGCAAACCAAGAAGAAATATATATCATTTACCAAATACGTTGAAGGAACTGATATAAATCTTCGGTTGATCGACTCATTCAAATTCATGCCGCATCGTTGGATAAACTGTCATCTTATTTAGAGAAACTCGACATTCTACAGCTAGTATTTGAGCGAGATGACAGATAAGACTCTGAGAAAATCTCACTTTTAAAAAGGAAAAGAGTCTTTCCATACCATCACAAGAGAACTTTTCTAGTAGTTTGTATGATACAGACATTACTATCGAAGACTATGAGCATGCCGAAAACGTCTGGAACTCTTTCCAAATTCAAAATCTCGGTGAATACTCAGATTTATACCTCAAAACAGACGTTCTACTTTTAATCGAAGTTTTTAAAAACTTTCGAAGCAACTGTCTCGAGGCTTATGGATTGGACCCCGCTCATTATTACGCAATACCTGGATTGACGTGGCATGCAATGCTCAAATATAATGAGGTAATGTATGCTTATATATAATACTCTTATGTGTAAATAAAATAAATATATATTTTACAGAATGAACTGCAGCTGTTAACCGATGTTGACATGCTCATGTTTATAGAGCGCGGCATACACGGAGGCATTAGCCAGTGTTGCAATCGTTACTCAAAAGCAAATAATCCATACATGCAAGAAGAGCATAACCCTAACGAGGAAACCATGTATTTAATGTATGACGATGTAAATAATTTATACGGCTGGGCTATGGCTCAGTTTTTACCCTATGGTGACTTTCAATGCGTCGAAATTACGCAGGATTAGACCTTTTTCAATGTTCCTGATGATTATTCTACTTGTTATATTCTAGAAGTAGAATTAGAATATCCCGACACGCTGCACAATGCACACAAAAATTTGCCTTTTTGCGCTGAGCACATGGCGCCATCAAAATCTAAATAAATAAAGCTGATGACAACTCTTCACGATAAAAAGCGTTACATACTGTACTATCGAGCGATCAAGCAGGCTCTGCAAAATGGATTAATACTTAAAAATATACATAGAGCTCTAAAATTTAAACAAAGTGCATGGCTAAAACCGTACATCGACTTGAACAGTGAGAAAAGAAAGCACGCTAAAAGCGAATTCGAGAAGATGTTGTTCAAGCTATTTAATAATGCGGTATATGGAAAAATAATGAACGAGCGAAAAAGAGTCGATATAAAGCTCGTGAATAAATGGACAGGACGCTACGGAGCAGAAGCGCTAATCGCTAAACCAAATTTTCATTGTTGCTCAATTTTTGATGAAAATCTTGTGGCGATACAGTTGTTGCGATCAGAGATATATATCAAGAAGCCGATATATATTGGATTATCTGTTCTCGATATATCCAAGACTCTTGTCTACCGATTTCACTACGACTATATGCTGAATCGACTGGGAGATCAATGTAAACTGCTTTATACTGACACAGATAGTTTGTTATACGAAGTCAAAAACATTGATATTTTTAACTTAATGAAGCATGATATTCAAGAATTTGACACGTCCGATTACCCTGAAATTAACCCATACAACATTCCACGAGCAAATAAAAAAATTGTAGGTTTAATGAAATATGAATGCAACGGAGAGCTTATGTTGGAGATTGTTGGATTAAGGAGTAAGATATACAGTATCCGAGTCAGAAGCGAGAAGCCAATAAAGAAAGCGAAAGGTGTGAAAAGTTCAGTGGTTAAGGCGACTCTAACCTTTCAAGATTATATGAAGTGTTTAAATGAAAACGCTACTCTCACGCGAGAACAGAGAAATATTAGATCTCGACATCATCAGCTATACACTGAAGTAGAAATAAAGGTCGCTCTCAGTGCTCACGATGATAAACAATTTCTAGAGATCAACTCAAATGACACATTACTATGGGGTCATTTCAAAACAATGTTAGACGAAATGGCGATGATCATTACTGGAGAGGGGGATCAGTCACCATGTGAAGAACTCAGAGTGGGGGCTGATAAACAACCAATCACTGCATCATGCGCAGTCGAGCCGCCGCACGAAGATAAGCTTGCGTCGGAGGAACCAGATCTTATTCAGTCTTCAGGAGTCTTAATAGCCGCTGCTACATTATCCTGCGCAGCCGCCGCAATCAAGCCGCTGGATTTAGGAATCGTGGTGGGACAAAACGAATATAAGCAGGCATAAAAGCGAAGCATTATTCAGTCGACCAACGAGGTATCAACCAAGAAGTCAAAAAATATCTGACATAATCTTACTCGACCAACGAGGTTTCCTAACAAAAAGAACATCGAATCATTATTATAGGTTAGTAATCTCATTTTGTTAACGTGTTCATTCATGCTCTGACTTGTATAAATTTCTATTTGTTAACGTTTTCATTCATATTCTGACTTATATAAATTATAGATGGACATTTCAGCCCTTAACCTAATAGCTCGAGGTGGTTTCCTACCGACCAAAAAGATGTATGATCTTGAGAACGGGAGAACCTACAGGGCCTCGAAACTCAAACAAGTGAATACAAGATTTGGTCTGAAAATTGTTGCAGAACTGGACGAGGAGATTGCTATCTTCTTGCAGAAAAGAATATCGGATGCATTCGATAAGAACCCTGACCTGCTTCACAACATGCAAAGTGCTGTGAACAAGTACGAACTTTTCATGAAGTATTACGGTGATTACAGTGAATTTTTAAATTCATAAAGATTTGTAAAAAAAAGAAAGAATATAGACCATTTTTTATTTTAAATACTTGTGCTTATTTATTTATCAAATACCATTTTATTATACATAATGTAGACAATTTTTTTCTTATTTAACGAATACAATTTTTCTCTTATACGATTAAAAAAAAAATCTGTTTTAAATATATCTGTTTAAGAAATAATTACAAATCAGTTTTATCAATCCAACTATTATAAGATTTATCAAAACCTAGCCATTTTACAAATACGTGATTTCCTCTTCTCTTAAGAACTTTTTCTATAAGATATACATCTGAATATTTAGCCTTCAATAGTTCCTGCTCATGGAAGCCACCGGAGATGAGTTGATTCCCGTAATCTGTAAGATGATACGTGATAGGACTTGTAGCTACTACTCGTGAGATCGTGAATATTTCAGTTGACCAGTTAGGTGTATATCCTTTTTCAAATATTTGTTTAACGTTGCTCACACGTACTTTGTCGCCTACTTTGAACTTTGGTCTCTTTCCTGGTCTATGTTCTCCAATGAATTTTCGCAATACTTGGGCTTCGTTGGTGGCCAACACATCTTTAGGTTTCATACCAATAGTGCGATGTTTTCGATTATTGTAAGCTGCTATCAATTCAGGTAATATGTCTAGCCACTTGTGATTACCTCGCAGACTAAACTTTTTCCACATTACATTTTTTAGCGTGCGACTGAAACGTTCGCATATCGATGCCTTGAGATTGCTATAAGTTGAGTAGAGATTTATCTTGTACTTTCGCATAAGATTCTGAACGGACTTCATAGCTGCTGCTACATCTTTGCCAGTCTTTCTCTTTACAGGAACAGCCCACGCATACTTGGAAAAAACATCTATGATGGTAAGCATGTATCTGTGACCTTTGTTCTCTCGGGCATAATGTTGCATTTGATGCCAAATCAACTTGCCAAGTCTCGTCCAAGCTCTTACGTCAAACTTTCGACGTAGATAATTGCGTCTGGCGGGTTTGTGGAGCTCTTCCATCAGCTCTGCTCTTTGATCATTCATTCTTTGATTGTTTCTTTCGAATGCTTATCGAACTGCATTGGTGCCCTTTTTATATCTGGTGCTATCTCTATCTGTAGACTATCGATTTTCATATCTATATCCTTCTACTATTCTATCTAAATTATCGAGCCTGCTTCCCAATTGAGAGATGAGCTCTGTCAAATTATGTACTTTAATCTGAATTATTCGTTGTAGGTTTTCTAAATTAAGGGGGTATTATCCCGATAGGCTGTATTTCTTATATTCACCTGAAATAAAAAAATCAATGCATTAATTACATTTAATACAATACACATCATATATTTGACTATCATTTATGCCAATTTTAATATGAAATATCAAATAATTTCATGGAAACTTGCTAATATTACTTCAGCAACATATTCTGGCCACGCGCAGGATCCTGATCTAACCATATTATGGATTTTGCTCTATAATGTCTCAAAATGTCTGTAAAAGACTACTCGAGGACCTAACATTATTTGTATAGGCAAGAAATAAGATCCAGAATTTTCTGAAAAAAAATATTCCTCGGTAAGCAAAAAAAAATTCTCAAATTTCTACTTTTTTTTCATATTTGCAATGATACTTTCATGTTAATTGGCATTTTGGTTAAACTAAATAGCGTTAGCTCCTCGAGTATGTTATTACAAACATTTTAAGACCTCATATGTCAAAATCCATCCAATAGTTCCTCCAGGATCCTGCGCGTAGACTCTAAAAACATATAAAAGAGATAAATCAATTTAAGGTAATAGTCGAATATAACTGAAGACAGTGAATATTTTTGAAATTTTCAGATGATTATGACGTTATTTGCCAGAAGCTGTTAAATTTTTAGAATGATCAGTGGTACTGAAATGGAGATATAACGTTTGAAAGTTTTGATATTTAACATGGGAAGCATAGGAAACGCACTCGAAAAGTGAAATTTATACTAATATTATTGAATAATGAAACAGTGAATCTTTACAAAAAACTAGTAGCTTGTGTACAACAATATAATACATATGATAATTCCGAATGAGTATGCTCAGCGGTACAGTTATTGAATAATCGTGATGTAAAAATTGGAATTTCGACTAAGTCTAGTTTGCTGAAGCCAGACGCCTCGTCGACTGGTCAGTTTTAAATAATAATTTTTTATTTATATTTATTAATGAATCATTAAGAAGACTTTGTAATGAAGATATAAGATTTTTATTGAAATTATTTCTATATTTTTTAAACATTGTTTTATAAAAATGGTATATTACACACCTAGGAAAGAAATCCTTCGGCTAGGGTGACAATTTACATGCGATCTGAGACCATTCTTATTTACTTCCCATGGTGTGAATACTATTTTTTTGCCTAGCGAGGACGAAATTACCACTATCTCAAACCGGCCCCGGGAAAGAAAGTGGTACTTTCGGCCCGCTAGGCAAAATAGTACATTGCACATCCAGGGAGGAAAAGTAAGAATGGTCACAGATCGCATGGAAATTGTCACCCGAGCCGAAGGCGAGCGAAGGCTTACTTTTCCTCCCTGGATGTGTAATGTACTATTTTTTTAAATAATTACAATTTTATTGTATTTTTCATATTATATAACTGCATCTTTTTTATAATTTTTTATAACTCTTTTATATCTATAAAAATGACTTGTAGTTAAAAAATGATAGTTTTCTTTTGCACATTCTAGTGTTTTTTTTCCAATACTAATTTTTAAATAAATAGTTACAATTTCATTCTAATTTTTTTATAATTTTCTTATATTCTCTTAATTGATTGATTTTTATCTTTTATTTCTTTTGAAAAATGTTTAGTTTTTTTAATGTACTCGCGCATGGGACTAGTATGCGTGTGGAAATATGCAACACTCAGAAATTTTCTAAATCTGTACTGCGCATGTGCAAGTTGTGGTCGACTACTACCTTAAAGTTAAATATTAACATGATGCTTAATATATTTAATATACTTACCTAAACTATTTCTTTATTTTACTCCTTTTAAAAGTAAATATTTTCCATAAAAAAGGTAATGTTGCAGTATTCGCATAACCTGAAAGACAATTATATCAGGTAAATTATGAAGTATATGTATACGTATAAAATAATACATAAAATTATTGTAATTATATAGTTTTAAACTCTTTGAATTAGATACTTACATGTTTATTTTTAGAACACATATACATTTGATATGACTTGTTTACAGTCCAGTCCAGCCTGTGCAAGCAAAGATGAGACATAACTTTCTTGCCTGGAAAAATAAATCACACAAAGAAACACTTTTTTCATATAACACTAGTCACATGTAAAGCAGGAATACTTATCTGATCTCATTGAATTTGTTCATTGAAAATTCTTTTATTTCGAATACTTTACATTCATCACAATACTTATTACATCTGACTTTGCTTCTGTAGCAGTCAGCAGACTGTAAACCACTTGAATATAAATCATATGATTGCATGCAATAATTCGCACGAGCTGCCACCTCAATTCGTCGATAAAGCAGGCAACGTTTATTATAATCGACAGAGTAGCGACACTAGCGATACGCGGTCTTTTGAAAATTGAATACATAATACTTTTATATAATGAACGCAAACTAGTAAATGATTGTTATTTTAAAGTATTTTTTCTACAAGTGCTTAGTTATAATTTTTAAAATGACAGCCTTATTAAATAAATGATGCTAAATAGCGGAAATTGTATTTGATGAATATTATATTTTCTTGCAGCATTTATGATTCAGAATAGATACCTGGAAAGGTCTTTCGTTTACAGAATGAGTTTTCGTATCTCAATGTATAAAAATATTTTATTTTGCATAGAAAATACGATATCGTGACTTATATAACTAGAATAATGAAAAAAATCATTATTTTGTGAGTTTTAATTTTTGCGATTTTATTCTTTAAATACTTGTTACTTCTTTATTTTTTGGATTTTCTGCTTGAAAATTTATATTTAGGTTCGCAATAATGTGTACTCTAAGAATATATAATAAAAAGAAAATCAATTTTTTCTTCATTTTTAGGGATATTACCCCCTTAATATTTGATATGGAAAATATTGTATATTCATTAAGGCGGCTGACGCTACTTTTTATAAAAAAGGAGTTAGCTCTGGCTGTTGAGGAGCTGCAACATTGCATAACCGCTTATTTTCCACATCATAATGACCATCGTTGGTGAACTTATAGCCGATACCGGGAGGACCGCGAGTTTCTTCGCTCTAACCAAGATTACGTTCGAATACGTCAACGCACATTTTTCAAATGAATACATTACTCGCAAGTCTTTAATATATATATATCTGCTATATAGCCTGCTTCGCGAATCTCTTGGATTATCGAGTGGATTTCCTGCTGATCTCAATTGTGGTCGGTCTACAAGTTCGTTCGGATCATCCCAGTACATGGCACTAAAAGTACTTTTAGCTATCTTATATCGAGGTAGAGATCCACCTTGTTTCAAAAATTCTCCTGTATTTGGCTTCCGGGTAAGCTTATTGAATTTATTGCTATTGTGAGTTCGAACAGTTTCATCCTTGTTGAAACTTTTCTTATGAGCACTCGATACTTCTAGAATTTTACGATAGTTTTTGAGATCGATTGAAGTCACTTCCCTTTCATTTGGGTGTTTTGTAATGAGTAGCTCCATCAATCCAATGGTTTTGGGGTATTTTACATCACTCACCACAACTCTGTCATCTTCAAATCAATAGGTGTATTGCCAACCATAAATATATCATTTTCTCTATTTACTCCATAAACTCTATCTAAGAACCGTATCTGATTCAGATTTACCATTTTAATATATTTATCTAGCGACGCATCGTCCTCATCATCATTCGCACTACCAGCTGATTCAAACGAAGTTTCTCGAGTCCGTATAGTATTATTCTGTAGAGTATTATTGAATTCATTGTCATCGCTATCAGTAAAATCTTCAGCAACAGAGCTCTCATATAGTTTTTTATTGAGATTAGGAGGAGGAATAATGGGACGATTTTTCTTCGTCTCGGTAACGATATCCTGGAGAGGATCGATTATCGGCTTAAAAGTATCTCTTAAAATCTTGTCGCTAGTAACTCTTCCAAACTTTATTAATCTATACTTGCATTTTATCGCATCGCAAGCCTTCACGAGTTGACTAAGCACATTCTTCTCTCGTTGTAAGTCATTCATGTTAGCGTTCCAATGTTTAACGATAGACTATCCTTGAACTTACACCAACACTGTATTTATAGCAAAGCCGTCGAAACACTTTCGATATCTATCATTGTTGACTGCTCTATCTTTGCCAATAATTATAAACCCGTGATTGTCATCTTTCCAACATTTAGAATATAAATTTTTGAACTGCGTAAAAGTCATATTGCGTGATCGTTGTACAAGTGTTTCAAATTCTCATAATCTTGTCGGAATATTGCCAATAGATTAACATTATCTCTGACTAGATGCTTGGGTATGTGTGCATACGTCTGACAAACATAGAAACAATCTACACTCTTTTGTCTGCCCATGCAGAAGAAAGCTCTAACGTGATTTTGCTTTTCACAAGCGATATCGTCAAATATCATGATTGAATTGGGAAGCGCATGTTCCGAATCTATCACTTCATCGTGCTCTTTAAATGGAAAGTACTGCACGCCATCTACAGATTCCAAAAGCTGCTGTAGCATTTTGTACTTTGGCTGATTCAGAGATTTCGAATAAACATACATGTTCTCAAATCTGACGCCATTGGGATGGGTGATGAGAGCGAGTAAGCTATTAGTTTTTCCGAAATTTAACGGACCACAGAAGACAGCTCGTATGCTATTCGGCAGTAAATCTCCATGTCAATTGGCTTTTCGATCTGGCTCCAAAATATAATCGAAATTAGCTATTGGAAGTTTGACTGATGATTCTTTAACCCTTGTGTTGCCATCCGGGTACCCAGGTACCCATCGGCGTGCATTTTTTGCATAACTTTTTTTCTAAAAAAGATAGGCTAATATCCTTTTGGATCCCCATGATTTAACCGATTATCTATCAAATTATGCATTGCGTATTGTTAAAAAAAATTTTAAACTTGCAAAATTAAGCGCTTGAAAAAAAGTGCATGTAACAGCCACCTGGGTACCCGGGTACCCCAGCAAATAAGTGTGTAATACATTATGATAACAGTTTTATTTTACATTCTAAATGAGTAAATAGGTATTTATATAGTAATTATAACAAATTATGTTTATTTTTAATTGTTTATTGATGAAATATACTATATATAATAATAATAATAATTTTATTTTGCGATTTTATCATAACAAACAAATAAATGGATTTTTCGCTTTTAGCATAGTTTTTTTTCAAATTTCCAAGTTGCAGATGAGTAAGTAAATTGGAATGACTAAATCAATGTAGAAGATATAAAATTACTCATCGCAATGTGAACATTTCGCGATTTTTACCGAGTGTTCATCGCAAACGGGTTTATTACACTCAGCGCAGGATTTCCTTGTCTTTCGCCGTTTGCGAATAGGCTGCTCGTTACAAATTTAACATGAGGCGACTACAGCCCTTCTACCAGTAGCGTCTCGACGTTCGACATTTCCTGGTGCAACCTCTACTATTGGCCGTTCAAAAAAACTTTCGATTGCAATTTTTGTAGAGTGGTTTCGCATTACTTGATGGTTTGCAGCTCTCTCTTCAATCATTGGCATTGCCAACTCTTCTGCTAACTGCCGAAGAAAAAGTCTTCGCCTATTTTTTTTTAAGTATGCTGTTATTTTCATAATAGATTATATAAGCAGCTAGAGCGGCGACGTCAAGAATATTGAGAAAAAAGCCAGCGACGATCTGCACGTTCGCCGTTGGGTGGAGTACCTCGAACACATTTGATCCATTGTATCAACGCCAGCTTTTGTGCGATTATAAAACAAAATCATTTCTGGTTTTTTATGCGCTGCACCAGAAATTTCATCGTCAAAGTGCATCGTACTAAGAAGAATAACAGCTTTCTTTTTCTTCGGAACGTATGAGCACATAGTAGCTTTTTCATGAAAACCAAAAAGGGTTGACAAAACTTCTCTTGATCTTGACGGTTATATTTTTGGAGGTATAAACGTTTTATTTTTTTTCAATGTACCTACAATAGTAAGTTTCCAAGATAACATAGTCTCCGCCAAAGGTAATGTTGTAAAAAATCTATCCTTAGTTATATTTCGGCAAGATCCTTTATAATCGGCGACCAGCTCTTTTACAACTCGCTCTCCTTGATTGACTTCTCGAATGTTACCTTGTTTACCTGTATACAAGATACCTTTTAGCAGATAAGCATTAGTCGCATCGCATACCCAAAACACTTTCAAACCGTATTTGGCGGGCTTCGATGGCATGTATTGAGTAAACTTGGTTCTTCCTCGGAAAGGGAAGAGCTGCTCGTCGATGGTCAAATGTTCCGTTGGTCTATACATTGCAACTAGGTTGGCATTCAGCATCTGCCATACATCAGAAATCGGTGCAGCTTTACCAGTAGCTGCTCGAGCCTGGCGTGTTGTATAATCATCAAAACGTGCGAATCGCAAAAGTGACTGAAAACGCCTTCGCCCCATGGTTGAACGATAAAGCGGATAAGAATTTTTCTTCCACATTTCATCTACATGGTCAGTGTTCGAATTATTTGCACCAGCACATATCAATATTCCAAAAAATGAATACATTTCTGCGGCTGTGACCTTTTTCCATTCACGAGGTTCACCTTCTTCATTTTCTGCATTATAAGCTTGGTACATGGCTTCGGCTTTTTTATTCGTGCAGCGAACAATAATATCAACCATTTCCAATGATAAATATTTTTTGAAAGTTTGAGAAATCGATAACATTTGCGTATTCCTATGAGGCCCAGCTCTTTGCATAACAACATTTCTAGCGGGAGTCTGATGATGTGCTCGTGCCGTTTTATTCCAAACTGTTTTATCTGTTGCCACAAACGTTGTACTTGTACTGACTGTAAGGCGTGGCCTACCTGAACAACTATTAGAAATTGAAGCAGCTTCATCGTCACCCTCCTCCTCATCGCAGTCGTCATCATCCTCTTCTTCTTCTTCGTCCTCTGCTACTTCATTATCGTCTGAATCCTCGTGAATTCCAGCTGCTTCATCCGGATTGAACTCATTGTCGGACGATTCATTGGCATCACCGTCCGGAAACCAATCCTCGTCCTCACTGTCCGACGGATCGTGACTATCGTCCGCGGGGTTATGTTCCTCGTCCAGTCATTTTTTGATATACTCATCTATTTCAGCCGAGCTCAATCTAAATAAAAATATATTTCCATTTTACAATAACTATAATATCATCAAATATGCAATATAAATCGTGTATTTATTGTATTTACGTTACCTCAAAAACTGTGCTCTCGATAACTCTTCCATTCTTTCAGTTATCTAACGTACATAAATAAACTATAGTTATCTTCACTTCACAAATTATTCAATAATATTATCGTAATAAACAATTACGAATGTTGATATATATTACACGCACGCTAACGCACTGTGCTCCAAAGCGACTATAGTGACTACGCCGCTGCGACTGGCTTCTACGAGTCAACGTCGCCCACTGAATTGTACAGCTATACACGATGCTCCATAACGTGTATATTTATTTCGCGGCATTCTAGAACGTTCTATAGAT
>UELU01099129.1:0-34111 GCA_900490025.1 Megastigmus dorsalis
CTGCCATGTAATAACACGTTGATCCGAATTACCCCAATTGAATGTAATTTTTTCAATCAAAGTTAAATAAATTCGTAACATTTTGAGCATTATTTCTTTTTAAATTTTGTATGTTTAGAGTTTCTAAAATATTGTAATAACAAAACTAACATAGTTTGATCCTAGAAAATCTTTATAAAACTCATTTAATAAATATGTTTTCTTAGATGAAAGACCACTGAAAACTAAGATCTTGTATAACTTTTCAATAAATTGAAATAAGATGTTTCTATAAATTAATATAAGTAGTATCTTACTTTTGATTTGGTATAAAACTGGTTTTGAAGCATACAAATTTGTATTTTCTTTAAAATTCGGGTGACCACAATTACCCACTGACCCGCATTACCCCGGTCTAGCCTACACGTCGTAATTTGAAATAATCATGCGCTTTTCATCATGATATATGATTTCGAATTAAAAAAAATACCGAAGAGAAATATTACGAATTACTATGAATTATAGCGATTATAAGCTATCGTGCACAAATCTGAAATACAAACTGATTTGCTAATAAACTTTCGTTATTATAAACTGACAAATAACTTTCGTTATTGTTTGAAGAAATGTAAGAGCATAAGAATACTTAATGCGAGATTTAATTAACAAATTAGAGTTAGGGTAAAATACTATAATGAAAGAAACGAGTTATTTTGTACGAGAATTTATTCAATATTTTATTACAAATGTAGCATCAATAATAAACAAAGAAACTTGGCTGCACGCGGGCAGGCCGAACCATAATGGAGTGAACTATTATCGGTCCGATTGTAGAATTTTTATTGGATTCAACCGAGAAATAAAAATTATTTGATAATATTATTGACAACGAAATACAGGTAAATTTGGGTTAGTGTTTAGAAATATAATT
This sequence comes from Megastigmus dorsalis, assembly GCA_900490025.1. Classification (NCBI taxonomy): domain Eukaryota; kingdom Metazoa; phylum Arthropoda; class Insecta; order Hymenoptera; family Megastigmidae; genus Megastigmus; species Megastigmus dorsalis. The sequence continues at coordinate 911 of UELU01099129.1, forward strand.
TTGCTAAAAGCTATTATTGACAAAATACAACATTGTACATAATTAAAAATCTAAATCTATGGAACGCTGTATATATTTATTTATTTATGTATTATACTTAACGCTTATTATGAGACGTGGAAATTAGTCGACTTTGATCTAATCAAGACATGTATATTGCAAAACCAAGAAATAAAAGTTACTTTCCGATACTAAAAAATATACAGCTATATTTATATATTGATATATCTCCAGATCTAAACATTTTCGTCAATAAAAAAATTAATAATTTCTACTTTTCGAATTACGTGTCAAACGTTTTCGTTTGTTTTCTTCTTTCTCTTATAAAAATAATTTTTCTTTGAGCTTTATCTTTACCTTTCTCGTTTTAGGAAAATTAGTATCTTTTATTTTTCTCTTCTTCGTTTTACTTGGTTTTGGATCATGTTCTTAATATGCGCGTACTTGAATCCACGAAAAAACTTCTATTGTAACACAAGCTCGATTTTCACATTTTTTTTATCCGAAAAGTTGGACTAAAAAGTATCTGTATTCCGACCAGCGGGTAAAAAAAGTTTGGTACGTACAAATTAAAGACTTTTTGTAGCACACACAGGCATGATTTTCTTTTTGTAACACACATCCTATTCTGGTATTATTTTATAGATTAGGACGTGTGGAATATGATGCTCCATTATAGACTTGTTTCAGCGATCGTTATAAGAGTTGTAGCAGAAAAGATAAAATAAAGATGAATTTCGAAAATTGTACCATCTCTGTTTTCATAATTTTTTGTACTTTTACTGTTTCCGGCACATTTACCTATATGAGAATTTTGTATCGTTAATATGCTTATCCTTATAAAAAAAATTATTAGCATACTATTTTCTTCGATCAAAAAGTTGCAGTAAGTACAGGAAAAAAAGACATCACATTTAATCATCTCATTGGCTTATCGCTTTTTAACGAGGTTGTGTAGTCATAGCAGACGAGTATAGGTTGCAATCGATCAAAATACCACAGTAAGTTCAAAATATTCTATTATTTAATGAATTATAGCCTTAAATTATTAAATTTCTAATTTTTAATGTATAAAACAACACACCATCATGAAAATGAAAAGTTCTAGAGATGTACCCATATATTAATATCTTATACATACTTGAAATGCTCTGAAACAGCTGCATACACCATATTAATGAGGACGAACACTACTGGTTCATTTACGATATGTGCTATTGATTCGACAGCTACGTTATAACGACTATTATAATCGACTTTCGCCAAAATGGATTGGGTGTGATGGCAACCGTAGAATTATGAAACGGTCTTGGGTCACAACCGTTGTATTTTATTTGACATTCGTATACATATATAGTGAACGAGTGCCAATGCTTTATTCGATAATTCTACCTCTATGCACTTTTCAGCAGAACTTACAAATTCCTCCTTAGGCTCATTTTACACATTACGCCCGCAAGCAAGAAACCGTGGCGTTGTAAAATGTATCCGGATACTTTTTAAAATATCAGCTTTTTCGTGTGTTAACTCTCGAAACACAATTGATGCAATGGAAGCACGTAAGATCGTCTAGCTTGTGCGAACCACACCGATGAGGTTTCCTGGATTCATAAATTAGATCCCAGGCCATGATTACCGCCAAAGTTTTAGCCAGCTCTTCAAATTCTGGACCTTCCCAACTATTCGGTATACAGCTTTTCAAATGCAGCGATCCTTTATAATTCCAATAAGTAGCTACTCGCCCTTGAGCAAGTATTTTTTGAAGATTACTGGACATACTTGATTGCTAATCCGTCTAATTAATAATTTGGTTCTAGCCAATAACAAAAATGTTTGAAGCTATTTTTATACTTTAAAATACACTGACTTTTAATTACAGTTCAGAGTATTTTTCGTAATGAGTACAGTGATACAGTCATAAACTTTATTATCTCATGCCATCCGCTCCTCATGCTGACTTTGCGGGTACAGTGGGGGTGAACTATAATAGCGATACCAGAGATTAGTAATCTAATCTCTGGTGATGATACCTGCCAACTGAGAAAATGTTTTTAACTATGATTTTGTACTCTTGCAAACTCTTAGGAACAGTTTCTCTGTTGGCAGGAATCACTAGTTCACCACCACTCGTTATTGAGAGTCAATTACTGTGCGAAAAGTCAAAGGACTCCGAGAATTTTTTTAATGAGAAAACTATTTCTTACATGACTTCACATTCTTTCGATATCAATGTAAAACGTACATATGTATAAACAATTAAAATAAATGCAACCTAGAAGAATTTCGAAATTGAAGTATTCTTTATGAATTTTCAGGTAAAATTACAAAAAATGCCTACAAATTTGTAATTATAAATATTCTAATCTGTAATTTATTATTTTTATGAGTACAACAAATCGTTTAATAGAATGATAATCAGAACATAAAGATTAGGCAATAAATCTAATAGGTTCGCCAGTCTTGATACTCAGGAGGCATAAATATTTCATAATAGCTATAGTAATTTCATAATACTTGCGTAAATATTTTTTAACTTAATAGTACGATAACCATTGTGAATTGACAAATACCTACTAGCAATTTTTTAAATCAACGATATCACTCTTATCGACGGAGTCGGACGGATGCATATTATAAATATATATATATATATATCATTTCAATTATCGGCGTACTGCCGACAGTGCCGACTGCGCCGTAGACTGTACTCTGTAGACTGTAGAGTCACGATTTTATCCAACAGAGGGAGTAGGGACACAGTGCTTCCTGTTTCTTTTCATCCGCGGTACACGTCAGGTACGTTGCGTGAATCGGGTAACCTCACAGTTTTTATTAAAAAATTAATTTATCTGAACGGTAAAATGCATAAATATTGTTATAAATCGGAAAAGTGATCTCTCCTTCATACTTATTCCAAGTTTTTGTCCAATATTTTTGTTTTCTAATCATCGATTCTTATGGATTATAAACCGGATATCTCATGTGCTTTTACAATACTTGACAACAAAGTTGCACCAAAACAGTGATAAAATTATAAATTTTTGGTGTTAAAGTGTCGTTCTTTTTTATATATCGTCTTAAATTAAACATACCTCGTTATGTCTAGAACTCTACTTAATTTTAATCATTTTAATTTACTCCTATAAAAAACCGGGTTCCATAACCTGTTTTGTACACATAACTTTAAAAAAAAATAATATGGACAATATTTTAGCAATCGCTACCGAACAATATAACAATTACTTACACTGCCAGTAAAATAAAATAAAATTTTTTTCTAGAAACCGAAATGACGGACAAAGGCGAAGTTAAGGAAAAACCAAAGGCTACCAAGAAGCCAAAAGAAAAGCCAGCAGAGCCTGTCCCCTTGAAGAGAAGGCCTTTCAAAAGGCATGGTCGTCTTTATGCTAAGGCCATTTTCACTGGTTATAAGAGAGGTCTGCGTAACCAGCATGAACACACAGCTCTTTTGAAAATTGATGGAGCAAGATCAAAGGATGATTCTGACTTCTATGTTGGAAAGCGTTGTGTCTACGTATACAAGGTTTGTTCATAAAAAAAAATTATAGTTCATAACTAAATGCACATAAGCTTGGTTTAAAGACTAATAGAGTAAATGTAATAATCAAAAAGAAATGCAACTATACTATCTTTTTATAGTTTTTTATGCTTTCTCAATAGAATAGAGTTGCATGTTAATAGTATACTTTAATAATTAAATTATCAAGTTATCACTAAAGTAGGTATCAATTATGATTGGTTTCTATAGATATTTGCTTATTTTTATTGGTAACTTAAATTATAATTTGAAACACTATCAATTACTAATTTAACCTTTTGAGTACACACAGGATCTGTTAAAAATTTGAACTACAGGAATTGGTTCTACAATATTTGAAGACTCTGAAATTTTTTTACAAGTACTGGATAAGTAGAGGGTTAAACTAGTTATCCACACTAAAGAAATTTGACTGCTAAAATATTAAACTAGTTATTATTTGGGAATTTGTCCAAATTTTGTTAACTGTCCCACTTAGTTCCCTTGTTTGTTCAGAACAGTATATAGAACAACACTTTCATTATCATTAAAATACTGAAAGCATTACACTATTCATACATTTTTATTGATATTTAAATTCAGACATATTAAACCTTACACTGGCCAGTTTATGAACTTCATTTTTATCTAATAATACATTTATTATTTTAAAATAAACAAAACCTTTTCTATTGATAAAACATGCATCAAAATGTAAATTTAAAATAGAATAAGTGCCATCATTTCATTAATATAAAAATATTATTTATATTTACTGTAAATCAATGAGTATTCTCTATTTAGTAGTAAGAACTATGCCACTGATTGAATTGGCACAGTAAGTAGTCATTGATTTCAAGTGAGTTTCACTGATTCAGATTTTACTAAGCGAAGACAGGATAATAAGCAAAGTTATAATAATAACGAATACTCTCTTTTTAATCTTTTTATAAAACTTTCTCTACTATATATGTAAATATATGTAAACATACATGTAATTAAAAACTCTTATTACAAAATATGCACATGTGAAATACAATATAATATCTTTTATAGAATTATCTGAATATCATAAAATTTTTTTTATAAAATGCTCCTAAATTAAAAGAAAGTTATAAAACAAAAAAGTTTATGCATAAAATTTAAATATGAAGTTTTTAAAAATATTTAAAAACTGCAGAGATTTATTATCTTTTTATTTCAGGCTAAAAACAAGACTCCGGTTCCTGGAAAGACTACAAAGAAGACGAAAGTCAGGGCTATTTGGGGAAAAGTAACTCGCCCGCATGGCACCAGTGGATCTGTACGAGCCAAATTCAAGAGAAATTTACCTGCTAAAGCCATGGGTCATCGTATCAGAATTGTGAGTATAGATTTAAATAAAAATTTCATAATTATAATAAAACAAAAAGGACATTTAAATCATAATTAATTAAATATTTCAATAACTTAACTTTTTATTAAATTTACTTAACATAAATAAAAAATTCCATGAAATGATTGAAAATAATACATTGCAAAAAAATTGCGAGAAGCAGGCGATTTGCAACGATTGTGAAGTTTCGTTCGGACGGCAATCACACGAGTTGCACATACTATTTTTTGAAACGAGTTGTGAGAAGTTTGATCCCTCGTTCGAGGAAAGTGTATGAGCAGTTAGTTAGCCCATTCCTGTAAAAGTGTGTAAGAAGTAATTACTTCTCACACCCTTTTTTACTTGTCACGCGCTTTTCAAGGAGTCGGATAACCGCCTACTTTTCACACACTTTCTTCGAATGAAAAGTCGAACTTCTCGAAATGTTTCGAAAAAAAATGTACCAATTTAATGTTCTTTGTTTATTATATTTGTGAAAGAAGAATATTCATATTATTTATTACATTAATAATTTATTGATTCTTTTTACAGATGATGTACCCAAGCAGAATTTAAATTTATAATATAAATATTATTAATAAAAAAAACAAAAAAAAAACACCATTTTGGTACTAATTCCTGTGTTATTTATTAAACCTATAACAACTTCTGTAACATTTTCTATTTATCTGCACAAAGATTTTTTTTTAATTTTAGTACACTTATTTCAGTGTTTAAAGACCGAATACCTTCGATAAACAAATTATTTCCATTGTAATACATAATTTAATTAGTAATTTAAAATTAAGTAAAATTTGAATAACCCGTATATATAGTCACAAAAAATGTAACGTTTCAAATAAAGTTATCAGCTAAGGATAAAGTCTTACATCCGTTATCCTATTGTTATCGATTGGCGTTGTATGCAAGGAAGCCATTTTCTTGCCGGGCACACATACAATACACAGTCACCCTAACGACATCAAAGATTAAAGCCGTCAAAGGTTTTTCTGTCATCGGCCGTTGTGTCGTTAGTCGGGCAGGCAAAATCTGTGAATTCTGTGATTCCTACTAAGTATTTCTTTGTTTATAGATAAGACCTTTATAAAGTATAAAAATGACTGCATTTATTTACTTATCGTGGTAACAAAATAGTTTTATACCTAGAGTATGGTTATGAAAAGAATATCAAATAGTGCCAAAACGTGTAATTGTTATAATGTTTAACTGCTTCAGAAATTGTTTTGACAATTTTGGGCTTGTTACAGCTCAACATGAACCAAAAAAGGAGGAAAACTTTATTGCTCTAGACACAAATAATATGGGTAAATTGTACACATTTTATCTTTAAACTATACCAACCATTCGCGAATGATTGGACTAAAATATTTTAATTATAATTTAATTATTTAACTTTTCTGTTAAATTTCAGGGCAAGAAGTTGCTGTAGTAAAAAATTGTGGGAGAGTCTGTGGACGTGGAGCTGTACTTGGGAATGCTCCGTTAGTACAAAGCAAAAGTTACTTTGAAATTAAAATACAACAAGAAGGAATTTGGGGAGTAGGCATCGCAACAAGAGCTACGAACCTTGATGTAGCTATCGGTGGAGTGGATACTGAAAGCTGGGCTTTAAATTCTGATGGTGTAATAAGACATAATCAACAAGAATTGCATAAAGTTCAAAACTTAGCTCAAGAAGGAGATATTATTGTAAGATATAAACACAATTGGATATATGATAACAAATTTATTTAAAAATTAATTTCATAAACCTATTTATTTTTTCATTATATTTTAGGGTGTTGCTTATGATCATGTAGAATTAAGCTTTTATTTAAATGGAAAATCATTGGAAGCACCTGTTATGGGAATTAAAGGAACAACTTATCCTGTACTTTATGGTAAAATATAGCAAATTATTCATAATTAATCTAATACCATGCGAATAATGGAACAGTAACTTATTTTTTCCATTTTTAGTTGATGATGGAGCTATATTAGATTTCATTTTGGAGAATTTCGTTCATAGCCCACCAATGGGTTTTGAAAAAATTATGTTGGAGCAATCATTGCTCTAGTGAACCAGTGCATTATTTTCAATCACATTCCTTCCGATCATCCATCCATGTACATTCTAATAACGTGATTAATATTCATCTATTCACATCTAAAGCATAATCAATACCTAGGGACTGAATCTACTTAATGATTTATCAGGAATCATTAAAAAAATTAACATAAATGGTGATCATACGTAATTTTGACAGTTCCTTTTCTTTTGGTATTGTTAAATGCTTGTATATCTTCTAGCAACGAACAAATTTTAACAATGGAACATGTGAACAGTGTGTGAATATTAATTTAAGCTTGTCCACCGCATTGTAAAATAACAAAAAATGAACATAATGTCGATACAGAAAAATATTTGTCTATATAATATACGACTATTTAAGGTGTAATCAAGATGACTATTTCTTCCATACTAAAGGATAAAAAAATTGGACGTTATTTTCAAATCAAAACACTTGAGAATTCTCAGGATTTATTAAAAGGTTTACATTATCAATTGAGTCAGCCTTTTGTTAAGCTGCTCTATATTACAATAACTATATATATTTTTTTAATTTTATAATAGTAGTATACTGAAATCTTAAATATAATTATATGTGTATACAATTCATATACGAATTATTTTTATATCCAGTAATTCAATGATAACTTAAATCTATCCGGTACATTATTTACACATACTTAAACAATACATAAAAGGCTTAGACCTTTTGTTCGCTTCATTAGGCAAATGTCATGGGTTCGTTGACAATTCATCTTGAATTTGACTTTCTTATTAATCATTAATATACACTCCCTAATGGACAGATAACTATTCTAAACAAGTGCAATACTCTGTTAAAAAACACAATATTTTTGTCTGTGTCAACAATTTTAATGATTACAACAAAGAATCTTTAGTAAACATGAATATCATTTTTTAGCAATAGAATTATAAAAGTGGATCGCATACTTTCTCAGTCTGCCATTAGTTTTGCCAATACACTTATGTACGTAATTTAATATTAAATGTCAGATGTTGCTTTTATTTTTATTTATTATTACTCTCTTCTGTTCATTTTTTAGTGAATCTTGGATCCACTTATGGCACTGTCATGGTATTTTGAAACCTGCTCAAATAATATGTGCAATATTTTTTTTTACTTTTTGGTAATTACAAAATCATTGATTATACTTAAAACAATGTTAAAAAACATTTCTTCAATTTCTTTTGTTATATTTTCAGACAAATTCTGTGGTAACTTATAAAAGAATATAAATTTCATAGAAAAAATTTTAACAAATTAAATATAGTATGATTGCTTGTACTGCAAACTTTTAGAAAGTTTGCACAAACATAATGTATCTTTGGTCCTTAAGATTATCAATATCTTCAAAATACATTAAAACACCATAGCACACATGAAATTAAAAAAATATTTTGACCATGGGATCTGATTAGGTCAGATAATTCTAATGTCAGACTTAGATTTAGAAGTTCACAATTTATACTTTTTTTAATTTCGTGTGCTTAGGTAATGAAATAAAGTATATATCTGCTTTAGTATAAAATCCATTTTAAATAATGAATAATGAAACTCAAGAATTTCAAAAAATTTGTGTACAAAATATGACTTATTATCAGTAATTTCTACTATTATAAACTATAAAATATTACCATTGATATAATTAATGGAATTTTAACGTATAAAAATTCATTGAGTTATTGCTGTACTGAAGATATTATTAAATCGTTAAAAAATTCAAAATAACATGATTAGATAAACTTATAACTTATATTCATTTTAAATAATAACTAGTAAATATTTTAACACTATTCGCTTTTTTTCGAAAACTTAGACTGCAAAGATCGCACTTGATAAAAAATTTGATTAGTATCATTTAAAAAGACTTTATATTACACTTATGCATTTGTATCCCAATCGTATGAAATAGCTACTCTGGTAACCTATAGTCTCATTGCACTTATCAACTTTTATTGTTGAGTATTAATTATTATCTTAAGTGATACTATAACTTTCTTATTTTCTTCCTTACATAAAACTTAGGCTGTTTCGAGCATTGTTTTTTTAAATACAGTTCGTCAATCATACAGCAAAGAAATTACAAACTTCTGTAAAATTTGTACAGTGGTAAAGAAATATTTATAAAAATATTAGGCTAAAAATATTTTGAACATTATCAAACCATTTACAACTCACTCTTGATCAAAATCGCAATATTATACCACTATACATTTGCTTTAAGAACCACTTTAAATGTTTTATTAGAATTTGAATAAATCAAATAAATGATATAGTAAATCTAAGAGATAACAGCTTATTCATTTAAGTGAATCGATGTTTAGATGTGTTACACTTTTAACAACACATATCATTAATTTCAAACTACACATCGCTATAGTTCTGATGTTATATACAAAATGAGTTAATAAGTTTTAACATTCTTAATGAAGGAAATGAAATATTATTATTCAATAATTAAAACTACTGGTAAACGTTAATGTGCACAATAATGTTCACTGTTCTGAGATCCTTATATGGCCCTATCATCAATATATCTAATAAGATCGACTGTATTTATGACCCATAGCAACTTTTAACATACACACACAGAAGCAATATCAAAATTATTTGATTTTGCACGTAAAAAAGATCTATAGACTTTTAAAGACAAGTTGTAATTAATTACAAACTCGACATTAAAATTTTATTCTGGAAGAGCAGAATCAATTGAGAATGTGTATGTACATTGACATAGTCATATTCGCTGTTTGCCTCTTGAATCATTGCTTTTGATTCACAGTTAGACCTTTGGAGATAATAAAGTACTTCAAAGTAGTTTATATATATCACAATTTTTCCACTTCTCAAGTTTTCATTTGCACTATCACACATATATAATTACAATATGAATGAACATGAAAGTTACATTTGTATTTCCAATTAAAATTTTTTTCACTTATTCAAGAGCCCTCGATATATCCGATATAGGTATAGTATAGAAAACAGCTGAACTATAATATATATAATAAACAACGAAAAAAGGCAGACCTGAGTCTCCCAAAAATTTCGGAAACTAACGCTATTTATACTATACATATAATATCTGTAAATATGTGTATGAATCAGTTCAAAAATTTCAATTAATTTTTTTCTGCAGAGTAGGAGTTAAAGAAAATACTTTGAGTTCTCTTTCGCGCAAGCTAGATATTAAAATCTATTATGATGAAATGACGTTTAGTTTGTGAAATTTTAGGGTGTAACAGGGTTGCTACTATTCCTTGTTGCCATATGTATTGTTTAGCTGTCTTCTAGATCTATATCAGATGTATTGAGGGCCCTTAATTAGAGGAAATTTACATGTATACTACAATTAGTAATTTAGTATTCATTTAAATATAAGATTAGGATTAAATTAATGGCACTGCTAATTATTAAAACACAATGGCAGTATTTGTATTTTTTTTTTAAATTAGTATAGAGCAACGTATTTATAATTATCCATTTTTTACCAAATCACTAATAATCCACAAAAAATTCAAAAAGGTATTAGAAATTCTTGTATTAAAATATATCAGGAAATCTGAAAGTTATTTCAATATTTAAAAATATATCAATAAAACATATGTGCGTACAAGTGGAAGAACTTTGATGACAATAGGCTCTAAAATTAAAAATATAATGAATTTTGCAAATGAAATATGCTTTTACATGATTTATGATTTAATGCTGTTTCGTATATAGCAGTCGCAAAATAAGTATCGAAGATTGGGCTTATTTTTTTATGATTTTTCTTTGGTCTTGTCCAAAAAAAGCTTCTATAAAACTTTTGGTGATTCTGATTGGTGATTTATGTGCACCATTAATGAAATTTTTTTTCTCGTGAAATTATGGTGTTCATAAAGTTTTATGACAAAAAAAATACGTGTGAATCAAATATACATAAAAAATTTCAGTTGGCTTTTCTTAAAAAAATTCTACCGCACAAGCAAAACTATTTAACAGTATTGTGTTAAGCAGATAAACAGGCAAAATTTATAAATATAAAATAAATTTTAACACTTTATGTTAATAAAATACACACGCATCTTTTCGTATTTTCGAAAGAGCAAACTTTCATTTTGTGCTATTTGCTCTATATATCACACAGAAAGTCTAGTCAATATCTGTTGTGTCTTCAATTACCGAATCCCAATTAAATTCAGTTACACTCTGTCTTGATGGTAATTCACCAAGATGCTGAAAACGTTGAACAAAGTAGGGATCACGATCTCTAAGACGTCGAAACCTTTGAAATGCAAGGGTCTTTGCAAATTCATACAGTTCAAGATCCAGCTTATTAAGCTTTCGAACTGCATCCAGTTGGTCAGGAGTAAGAGTTGCCATAGTTGCAGCGCTAAGCGTTGCATTGTGCTGTTCAAATGCAACGGCAAATCTCATTCCGAAAGTTTCTTCAAAAGAATATTGTCCTACCTGGTAATAATTATGGCATTATTGAATCAATATTTAATCATTAAAGATCAGTGCAGAAGTCTTCTTAAAATAAAGCAGTTCTTGATTGATGCAGGATGAGGAGAACTAAGTAAGAGATTGATTCATTCCCTGTTGTCTTCATTATCATGTTAAAAAATGAAAATTCCTTTTCATTCACTCAGTAAAGTAATGAAGTACTTATAATCTCTTTTGAATTTGAAAATACTAATTTGGTATATAAATAAAAGTAACACAAAAATATAAAACTATATTTTGCATTATTTTCTTTATATAAATATAATTTTGAGCAATAACAATAATTTTATTTAATTCTTTTTTTTTATATCTTGGATAAGCGGATTAATTGATTTAAATATGAACATCAGACTGAATCTTTTCAAGCAATGGTTTGGTCCATTTCAAGATAAATATAGATAGGAGAAAGAGGGTAAGCCAAAGCAATGGAAGCAAAATCATAGCATACATATGGCAGCTGAGGATCATGTAAATATTTGTGTTAAAGCATTTGTTTTGAAAAACGCGTTTAAAATAATGCTAACAACTTCCTTTTGAAAAGATAAAAATAACAAAGAATATTCTTTATACAAAATGGAGTACAAGTAAAATAACACTATATCAATATGTGAATCATAAATAAATAAAATTATAAATATTAAAGCCTTACTTAATATTAATATATAAGCCTTACCTTTTGATACTCTGTGAGCATGAAGAATGGCATATACTTCAGATTACGCTTTGCACTAGCCAACATAAGTCGATCGCGATCTGAACTACTAAGTGATGAGTTGTAACAACCAACAAGAGAAAGATCTGCTAACATTCTAGTCTGTCGGTTACTTGCCAAATTATAAGGGCAGGCCATGAACTAAAAGCATCATATAATAATGATTTTGAAATATTTCTTAATAGCAAGTAACTATGCAAAATGCTACCAAATATTATAAAATTATTTATTAAATAATATTTTAGTGGTTTCTAAAAAGAGCATTGAATCTATCTATGACATGTTTCTACAGAAGAAAAAAGTAAATTATCATACCTGTTCCAAAGACACTCCTTTCCAATTAGGACCTGAATAGCACTGAGGTATACTAGCTTGAACACCTCCACACCAGTGTCGAGCACCTCTCCATGTAGCTCCCCTTTGCACATGTCTAAATTCAGATAAATACCTTGCCACAGGATGTCGAATGATTGTTATGTAAAAATATCTTCGCTTAACATTATCTCCTTCAATTTTATTCAATTCAGAATCAACGCAACTCGTCAATTCTGTCCAATCGGCGTGTAATCCACATTTCCACCCAGTGGAATATCTCGAAAATAACCAATTTTCGTTTCGATTTGGACGGAAGCAGAAGCAACGTTTACGACGCCTCTGACATGAGCATGGCCTTTGTAGATCAAGATCTCGAACTAAGTGTTTACCGAATAAAGTGCCTCCTGCAAAAAAATAGGTTGCACAATTAAAACGTTGAGACAGTGGTATAAGAATACATGAGATGATAAAGAAATAGATTTAAAAATTATTCAATCATTATGCAAATGTAATTTAGAGTTTTATGAATATAAATATACATAATTTTTTAAATTAACTATTGTTTGTAAAATAATTATAATAAATAAAAATACATAATAAGAATAATAAAATTAAAATTTAGTATAATCCAACATAGAGCATATAAGGTGTAGTGGAGTTGTAAATTTTATTCAAAGTATGTGAGAGAAGTTGCTGAATAATGCAGAAGAATAAGATTACAATGCTATTGCTAGAATGAAAGTTGCTTTGCTTTTAAGACAAGGAAATATTGCCTTTACTTGCTAATAACTCAAAGCTTCTTATAAACTGCACATTTAAATAAGAAATCATATATAATAAATAAATTAGGAAAAATCACTAATAAATATTTTTTTTGGTATGTTGAAACTATTTTTGTACACAAAAGTATTTTGAAATTGAATTGTTGATTCAATCAACTTTAATACCAAACTTTTGTTAAAATTAGTTTTGGCTACGCCAAAAATAGATAGTTTATAAAAGCAAGAAATTTTCTTACCAGTCTTTTGAATATGCAGGAAAACCATCACATCATGTGCATTGATATCAAACTGAAAGGTGTCATTCAGAAAAACGTCATCATAGCCAAGACTTCCTTGAATACTCTGCAGTTTAAATGCAGGATGTACTGGCAAAAAATTGTTTTTTTCTAGCTCGAGTGAATTAGATCCTAGGCCTAAAGTGTTACCTAAATATAAAGTTAATATTTATTCTTACAAAACAAAATATTTAATTCAAGAATTATGTTATGTTAAAACTTTCAAATTTTAAGTAATATTGTTAACACTCAAGCATTGAGGAAGCTTCTAAATCACAAGAGTAAGATTTACACACTACTGCTTATAATAAAGAAATAGTACTAGTTTAGTAATTAAGTTTTATGTATTTTTTTTTTTTGTATACTGGACCTATGCACAGGTAAAAATTTACCTCGGTAGGGTTTACCATTGTAAACATATTTTTCTGGTTTTAAATAATAAATAATATAGTTAGAAATGTGCAAATATTATTTTAAAATATAGATAATACTAAGTTAAACTAATTATAACAATTTTTTAAAAAGAATATACATAAATTGCCATAAAAAACATTTAAATTTTTTTTAATTTGCAGGGATTGCCTTTTTTAAATGCTTTTTATTGAAAATTGCACTAAACTCAGAAAAATAGCTATTAATCAATTTTCAATAGCAGTGTTGTAAAGCGCAAATTAAAAATCTTTGCGAAACGATGACATCATAAATAATCATTTGCTGAATATTTAAAAAAGCAAGAAAAATATAATAATGTAGTTAGTGGAAAATTTTTCCATAAATTAGTCTGTTCAATAGTCTTGTCTAAACAATCTCCTTAATAACGCAATCAAATCTACCGATTCTTTTCATCATCGAGTCAAACGCATTACAAACAACGCCAATCCACTACAACAAATGCACATTGCGTAAGGAAAGTATAGAAACTTTTGCAAACGCTTACCCGACAGAAGAGGTTCGGAGTGTCTCGTGGATTCCTTAGGATCCCGACTGCTCAGAGCGCAGACGTGATCGGGACAGAAGTAGCCGAGGTAGAGCATACCAGCCAGGGCGAGGAGGAGGCAGATGCCGACGATGCCTCGCAGCCTGGAGCTCCTCGTCGTCCTCGAGTCCGTCATCGCGCAGGTCGACGAATCCAGCTCCAGAGCAAGCAGAAAGCGGCAGGTCACTGTGGCTCGTCTTCGCGGTGGCGGCCGACGTCGTCCTGCAGTACCACTCCAGAGCTCGTTTGCTCATCTTTCCCCATTCCTCCCTTGGCTCACTCACACACTCCGATCACTCGGTGCCGGGTCGTCCTAACAGCGAGACTCTCCACCGCGCTCGGACAACTTAACACCGACGGCGACGACGGCGACGCAGATCTCGGCTGTGCACTCCGTTGCCTCCGCGCCATCGGCCATGACAGTGTATTGTTCGTCTGCCCCCTTCGTACGTGTGTATATATAGCCGTGCGTGTAGTGCGTGTATATATTGTTGGGATCGAAGCGTCGAGTACGCTGGCGAGCTCACGACTGAGAACGCACTTGAAAGTTGAACGCGAGAAGACCCGAGAGAGAGAAGCGGAAGATCGCGCGCTCACCGGGGAGCAGCTCACGCGCAGGGAGAGAGAGAGAGAGAGAGATCCTCTCCACATATACTCTTTCTCCATCTTTCCTCTTCTCCTCCGGGACCGTTTTAAGCTATAGCTTGCGCGTTTTTGCACACATCTCGCGCACCCCTTATACTTTCTCATGCATGGTACGGAGGACGAAAATCTCTCGTTGTGTTGTATGGCAACCGAGGTAAGTCTTATAAATGTCTAGTATTTGCATAAAACACCAAAAATTAACAAGGATTTTTTATCTCTCTATGTTTAATTATATTATGGACATAGCTATATATATTTTAGTCATATAAGCGTTTTTACACGATATAATAAAAAAACGTGTTTGATAAACGTTTTAAAACTTATTTAATAATTCTTTTGTTTTACACGCGTTTTAATTTTATCAGACATTGAAGTACCTATACTCTCTTTTTACAAATTTTAAATTAAACTCCTAGTTTCATTTTTCTTTAGCCTCTGGCAAATTTTTAAAACTTGAGACTTCTCTACTATAATCAGCAGTATTTTCGCTGATTCAAATATAAGTCAAGACTCAAGTTTTACTGTGTCTAATAAGAGTATTATTAAATAATTTATAGCAATTGAAGATTAACTTTTATTTTAGAGAATAAGTTTGTAAGGAGTTTATTGTATTAACTTTTGGTTTACGAACGGTAAAATGAATGCATAAAAAGTAACAATTCCTAGAAATTATAAAGTGTGTAAGGGTCATTTCGACGAGTGGTGCGCGTGCGACGACCGTCGTTCTTGCTTTCTCTGTCTGTCGTCGGCGGGCCTACAGTTTCTGCTCCTCATCCCGCTTGGCACGTACTTTGCTTATTGGGTATAGTACCTGCTGTTGTTATGTTTCAAGTGTGTACACTTATATTCTCTCCCGCTTGCGTATCTCTCTCTATATATACGCGAGACTTTTTTTTAGAGCTGCGCCCCCACGATTCTCGCGAATTCACAGCAAAAGGGGAGAGACGCAAAGGCCGAGGATTCGCACGTAAAACGATGTAATCGAGCATTGAGGAAAATAGACTGGCGAATTTCTTTTCTTTTTCCGGATGAGGGAGAGAGAAAACATCCGGCCAAAAACGTTTAAATATATACCTATACTTATACCCGCAATACGACCTGCAGAGTGCAGACACATTGCTTCAAGATGCTCGCACACGATGCGGAAGGAAAGACGAAAATCTGGAAACCAGACGTCGGATGTTTATGACTCGACTTATTTCCCAGAGAGTTACTTATACCTTACGATTTGACCTGAAGGACCTTTTGTCAGACGACAAAAATTTACGTATGCTCCGTTTGTTGCCGTTGCAATTCCTGAACCGATAAAACGAGTTGCAATGAATAACATTTTATTACCTAACTCTGCATAAAAAATATGAGCATAAAATTTAAAAATGCTAATTATTTAATATAATACACATTTGTGAGTATTGGTTTCATATTAGTAAAGCATAATAACGATATACTCATATTGTACTTGTGCCGATATTGGGTTTTTATACCTTGTTTATCTTCACTACTTTACAATTGTTCTTTTTTCAGTATAGTTGGAAAATTAAAATTAATGATGTGATACGTATATTATATTATATTAGATACCTAAGAATTTCGAATTAAATCTTTATGTTCGAGATAAAATAATTATATAATAGAAATAATAGATTTTGGGGTTCTTTTTAAATCATGTAAACAGAGTAAAAATTTATTTATAAATTTATAAACGAGACTCTTATAAGAGCAGAATAATATACGAAAAGTACAGAAGACATTCGTACTCACAGTTCACAGCGGCAAAGAAATTAATAAAAATATGATTGAATGAATCACTCAACTTTATTAATTAATAACATTACTAAAGATAAAATAGCGTTAAAATAAACCACGATAATATCGAGTTAAATAAGACAATAAATTGGTAATGAAAATCATCCGAATAAGTACAAAACGGACTATCTATATAAATAATCGAGAAGAATCCATATAATTTTTTTTTTAAAAAGGGGGAGCAAAGACAATGTTTATTGTTACTGAGGTTGAAAGAGAATCACTTCGTTTTTTATTCAATGACGACGGGTCGGAGAATTTCACAAAATATCAAAAAATCATAAAACAATTAAGTATGTTAATTAATTAGTATTTATCAAAAACTTATGTTTATTAATTGTCACTAATTCACATCGGCCGTAACAGTAATAAAATAGTATTTTTTCGACACTGGTGGGTAAATTGGCTTTTTAACGCATGACAATTTCACTTTTTTGTGCATTCACTAATATAACTCGTAAGACATACTCAATTGCAGAAAAATTTACATAAGGTATTCCTATTCAGTATTAATTGTCGCAGGTTACTAGTTAATTTAAGCAATGCAATAATATTACTGCATTAAAAAAACTAATCGTTTAATAAAATCTTGTTTATTTAAATTTATTGTACTTTTGTATTATTAATTGTTTATTCAATCTTTAACCTAATTTTTATCAAATTACAATTATGAATCGGATTCATTAAAAAAATTATTTGTCTAGTAATAAGAATAATTTTTTTGTCAACAAATCAAGTATGTTAACGTAAATTTGTAAGCTGAAATTTAAATCTTCTGTAATCGAAGATTTAAATTTACCGCCAAATTGTCTGTATAGGTTCGATCTAGCTCTATTGAAATTTACATTTTCGATCTGTACCTTCTTTCACATTAGTTGTACTTATGCCTGTTCCTGTTGTCAAATTATTGTTGTGTCGTGTACGATGTACTTGAATGTATTTGTCGCCTTACGACTACAATTTGTTATGTTATTAATATAATTTTTAGTGTTATTTTTTAATATTAAGATATTTATTTGTTAACTACGACGAAACGATTTTAATATTATTTACAGATCGTAAGTTTTAATACTTTTTATTTAGTTGTGAAGTATCAGATTTTGTTTTTGCTGGAACTACTTGAACAGCAAAATAAGAGCTTTAACAATGAGGTAAGGTTTATGAAATGAAGTTGCTTGGAATCACTTAGTTAACACTTTCACTGTACTTATTGTACCGATAAGAGTATTTTTGGCTTTAAAAACAAAATTAAATGATTTTTAGCGGGTAGTAAGATAAAAATAGTTATATATTTAAGATTGTAAATATTAGTGAAGGTAGTAGTTTTCAAGATATTTGTTTTTAAATAAAACATATTCCATAACAGTAAATCATCATGTATTATCCATGCATGAACCAAATTACAGCTAAAGTGTTAATTAATTTTAAAAGATTTAAAATCTATAGCTTAAAGTGCTAATGCTAGCACATAACTGAATGTATAAATTAATTTTATAATAGTGATACCGCTGATGTTGCCGAAGGTGTTTCAAAACTTAACCTTGCTCAAAATACGAGGTAAGTTTTTTAAAACAATATTAATAAGAATCATTAAATTAACTAAATTTATTTCTTTATAATTGTAGAAGTTGAAAATTAATTAGCTACAATTTGAATAATTCAAAAATGAATATGTAAATATCAATTAATTTTACAGCATATCAGCTGAAGATATTTTAGAAAGTAGAATTGCTGAATTAGAAAAAAAGATATTTGGTTTAGATGGACCACCAGCTGATGAAAAATTGCCTGAAACTTGTATTGCTGAAAGTCTTGCGCATGCAAATACTTTAATCTCATCAGCGCTTTCTGGACGAGAAAAGATCAATGCTTTAATTCAAAGGTTACCAGAATTAGAAAGCTATACGGAATCAGATATTGAACCTTCAGATTATTTACCAACAGATGTTAAACTTGAATACATTACATCTATGGCACCTAAAATAAGAGAAAATATTCAACAAATTAATCAACTAAAAGAACTGTTGCCAGTATTAGAAAGTGATCAATCTAAAGAAATACCAGAACAGTCAGAAAAATTACATACTATGTCAGTAAAATACGTAGACTTAGGTGAACAGGCAGAAACATTAAATGCAGAAATAAGGGGCACAATAACTAAATATAATGAAATTATTACAAATATTTCAAAGACATTAATAGCTTTAGATGCTGAAATTATGAAAGCAGAAAAAGCGGCGGAAGCTAAAAAAGTGGATGATTAAATAATTTATTGTAGTTTATAAGAATAAAAATATATTTAAACAACATTGTTTTAATTAAATGCTTTTCACTTATAAGTAATTACATGTTTTATTATTCTTATATAGTAAAGTACTTGCACTCATATTAATGACTATACACATACAATATTTATTAATTTTCAAATAATAACTTTGTAACAATCTATTTTATTATTATAATATTAAAATATATACATTCATCTTATCAATACGTCACTGTCTGTTATTTAAAAACCACTCAGAGAAAAAATTCTATTCATTTCTCATCAAAACTTATTTTACATAATCCTCCATAATCTAAAGTGCATCTATAAAAAACCAATATAGAATATACGTATTTAATTTTTAAGTCTATTAATCTTTGTTTTATACATTATTTACATCAGTTTGCCGAAGCATAAGTACGAGTTTCATAGAGTGCCTTTGATCAAGTATTTTTACATTATTTAGACAAAAATTTTGAATGCGTCCATTAAGCTTTGCTTTTGATTTTCCTTTTATATAGTGATATCATTAACAACAAAATTTCTGAGTTTGGCACTTGTGAATTTTAAATGTTTCCTATTTGAGGAAAACAGATAAAAAGTCTTTAAAGTTAGCCGCGAAAATGATGGCTGTTATTTTCACTTTTATAAAGAGCATTGAGAACTTTTTATCTTTAAATAAGCAAATTCGAATTGCTAACTTTTTGCAAGCTCTTATAATATTTTTAAAAATATTTTAAATATTTGTTTGTAGAGCTGGCACAGAATTTCTCAGCCAAGAAAGAGCTGGTGCTAGACTTGAATATATTGCAGGATGACCTCTTGAACATCTGCTGTGATGACTGAGCAAACCTTGAATTTCCCATCTCCCTGTTTCACTGACGCACATTAACGGTGCTCCTTCATCGTTCTGAAATTGAGTATATTTTTTAGTCGAGTACACATCATATTTATAAATTCTGATAGTCTTGATTTTTATTACAAAATTATTACTTACATAACAAGATCCTTTGTCAGTATCAGTGAATCCTGCACAAATGTTATGCTTTCTAATGAAACCTGCGTAATGGCTCGTTGCATTGCACTCTTGGGAATCATAAATTGGTACAGGTAAAAATTTCAAATATTGTTGCAAATCAACTTCACCATTTACAGGAAATCCCCATCCAGCCGTCACGCATAACTGACGAGGCTGTAAGATTATAAATAATGTAATCATAGCTTTATATCAGTTTTGAGATTGTTTATTCATAAGTTGTCTTTACCAAAATATCTTTCCTATAATGATTTATATAATTTACCTGGAAGGATTGACTTGGAAGACAAACAGCACTAACATTTCTCGAAAATATTAATGGCTCTGCTAATTCAACAAGTGCAATATCATTATTGTATAAAAATTGGTTATATTTTACTTGAGGGTAAGGCACAATATTCTTGACTTTATGTGGCTTGAGAAGATTTCCACCAACAAAAAGTTGCCATCCACTGCTTTGTCTATAACTGAAAACAAACAAGTTTTTAATGACAATTATAAAAAAATTTTTTTTTTTATTTTAAGTCTATATAATATAAAAAAATAGTGTTCATTACATGGACGTAGACTTTTACGTCCTTGTAAAAAAAATACTATTAATAAATATAAAAGATTCATTACCTATAAATGCATGAGTAACTTGCTAAAACGTGCATGGGACTAAGGACACTTGCTGTACAAGCAGCCCCATGTTTTGGTTCCTTTAAAAGGGCAACGCTAGACCATTGCCCTTCACTAGCAGGTGTTCCACCCACTAATCTAGCGGTAGGGCCAACATTTTCATGTGATCCGCATGAAAATTCTTGACACGAGACTTCAACAATTTTCTCGGATTTACATGAATTTATTTTTTCTAAGTTAATGACGAGAGATGAATTAGGGCTTGCATTAGATATAAGTTGAAGTAGATTTTGATTTTTTGTTTGCTCCACAAATTGCGTTGACTCTGACGAAGCAAATCCTAAAGTTCTACAGTAGTAATCACTGAATTCCTCTGTCCATCCGTCGGAACATATAAAGCTATAATCGCCACTCGATTGTCTAACAAAAAAAATTTTGAATAAAAGCATTTATTTTACATTTTTTTGAAAATTTATCAAAATAAAAATGATGTACCTTATTTTCAAAAGGCTACTTCTCGTGGAGAACTCATTCTCCTTAATATCTTTATCAAGCTCAGTATTCACGGAGGAATTTCTACCGAAACCGCCGAGACAATTCCACTCATCTGATCGATCTGGGCAGTTTTCTACTCCATCACATAATTGTTCTGTAGGAATACATCCTCCAGTCTCACACTTAAATTGATCAAGAGCACATTCACACAGTTTTTCATCCTCTCCATTTAAGCATTCAGATACACCATTACAACGCCACGTCTGAGGTATGCACCATTTTTCAATAGGGCAAAGATATTCATCGTTGTCGCAACTTTCTGAGCAGGAATACTCATCAACATGATTTTCGCAATCAGGACGACCATCGCATTGCCACAATACTGGAATGCACCTTCCTGTAATGCAAAAAATTAATATGTAATAACGATTTTTCAAAAATCTAAATCAATTTAAACAAATTTAAGTTAATACCATTGGGACATTGGAATTCGTCAAAATTACATTTCCATTTTGCGCATTCTTTCTCATCACTGCCATCATCACAATCTACGATACCATTGCAAACCAGATGCCGCTTTAAGCATTGACCACTAGCACATTGGAAATTTCCTGGACAACCTTCTTGTTCGCAATTAATTTCATCCGATCCATCTGAGCAATCATTTTCTGAATCGCATTTAGCAGCAAGATTCACACAATATGCTCCGTCTCTTGATGTTCCATTTACACATTGGAATTGACCACTTTTACATTTTGAAAAAAATATTGGAGGATTTATGTCTTCAGTAGTTACAATTGCCACTGGAATTCCTTGATCTTCTGTATAAATATCAGATTTGCTCGTAGGTACTGTCTCGGTAACATTACCTTCGGTTTCTTTAAGATTCTTATCGCTTTCATAATTTTTGGTTTCATCAGTAGATAATAAGGAATTAATAGTGCTTGTTTCGAATATTTCATGTACTTGCAAAGTAGTAGAACTTTTGGAATCATTTGTTTTTTCTTCACTCTGACCAAGTTCCGGCAGGTTGGTTGTAATAATATATTGGTTATTGAAAGGAACAATAATAGAGGGTTCAGTAAAATGATTGTCGTTTTCGTCTATCTCTTCTGACACAGGAATAAAGTTAGGGTATTTAATAGGATTACTACTTGAATCATTTTTATTTTGAACACCAACAATAGATGTGATACTGCCATTAAATGTGCGTAGCATATCATCAGCTATCAATATCTCTTTTGTATTTGAGTCTGGCTCAGACATTCCTGATATTAATTTTGGAATATTATCATCTTCCACAGCTCTACTACTTTTTCCATCAGCATTGTGCGTCATTTCAACTGTTGTTTCGTAATTTAACTCTTTATCTTTTTTAGTTTTGCTTTGTTGGTCGTCGTGTTTATGTTTTTGTGTTTTGTCTCTTTCTTCTAAAGGAACCACCCGGAGTTGTTCTTCCGTCAATTCTTCAAATTCATTTGGTATTTCAGATTGTTCTGTAGTGGTTGTAAGAAGGAATTTATAACCAAAAGTTTGTGGTGTAGTGTCGTCTGAAATAGATTCGAAAACTGGTTTAATATCATCCATTGCAGTTGGTTCAACCTTTTCACTTGTTGTGTCATAATTTAATGTAGTTTTATCAATCATTTCTTCAACTATGTTCTCATTTGCTGTCGCTGATTCTAAGTAAGCATCAGTTTGTTTAGTTATATTTGTGGCTTCAGGTATTTGTGAGTCATTTAATTTAGAAGCTTTCTGTGTTTCGTTAGCTTTCGATTCATCTTCGTCTTGAAGAATGTCTTTATCATCAACCCTCTTTTCTATTTGGTAGGCTACTGTAGTTTCTGCGTGTATTTCTTGTTTATTAACATCTGTTGTTTGTAATTCTTCTGGTAATATGGGAATTTGTTCTGTTGTTTTTCCGTCTAAGTGAGTTATATTTGGGGAAGTTGTGGTTAAAATTATTTCTTTGTCAGATTCTTGTGATGTGGCTTGTGCATCCACTTTTTCTGCTGTCTCAGTAGTAGACATATCTATTTGAATTTCAATTGGTAAAATTGGTACTTGAGAGGTCATATTTGGATCTTCTAAGTGTTTGTCCGTACCACTGTCAACTGTTGGTGACGTTGTAACCCCAGAAACAGCTTTATTAATTTCGTCAATGTCAGATTTTGAAATACCGTAATCATTTTTATTTTCTTTATAAATTTTTTGATTTTTTTTCTCATCTTTTTTAATATCTTGGGTTGTTTCTAAATCATTTTTTCCGAATCCTTTTGGAACGGATTCATCTGTAATATCATTGTATTGGTCTTCCGCAATTTCTTCAGTTTTTTTAATCGTGTTTGATATTCCATTATCTTGTTCAGGACTAGAATGATGTTTTAAAATTTCTTCATTAATGGTACGATTATTCATTTCTTTATCCACGCTACTTGTATAAACACTGGTCATAGTTGTTTCAACTATCTTTTCAGTTGTATTCGACGTTATAACGTCTTTAACATTTAATTCAAATGGATTCGGACTATTCTGTTCATCTTTATCAAGACGAGGATTCTTTTTAGCAGACTCATTAATCAAATCTGAATCATTTTTTAATTCTATAGCAGAATGTACTTCTAATGGTATTTCTGTAGACATTTCTCTTTGTCTTTCATTTTCGAGTCCAATTACAGTAGCTGGCTCAGTAACGAAAGTGTGGGTTTCCGTGTTAGATTTTACATACGGCTTTTGTGTAGATTTTATATCTGAATCTGTTTCTATATCCGGGGCAATCGATGTTTCTTGCTCTGATGTACTCTGCTTCGAAGGTGATAAAGCTATGACAGATTTAGGCTCTACGGGCGTCATCATTTCGACAATAGATTGTGTAGTACTTTCTACGTCAGCTTTACTTTTGTCAAGAGTTTCAGTCGATTCATAAGGAGGAACTGTTTCATTTTTATAGTCGATTTCAGATTCTGTTACACTTTGAGACTCTTTCGGTTCTAAAAATGTTTGCTCTGTTTTGGCTTCTAGGAATCTTTCATTCGTAGATTCATCAGATGGTACGGGTTCACTTTTGGGTTCTACAGATGGTTCTGGCTCACTCTTAGGTTCTTCAGACGTTTCTGGCACGATCTGAGGTTCCGTGACTGATTCACCTGCTGGTTCTGTCGCGAAAAATTCTCTTGCTAATTCTGGTTCTATCTTGGGCTCCGCAGTTGGTTCTGGTCCAGCATTAGGCTCAAAAGTAGTTTTAGCTTCTATTTTGTATTCTGTCGATGTTTCATGATTTCTCATACTGTTGAGAATGGAGTATGAGTTACTTTTAAAATCTGTTGTGGGTTCGGGTTCACTTTTTGGTTCGTCGTTTGATTTAGATTCGCTTTCAGGCTCTGCTATGAATTTTGGTTCACTGGTTGGTTCAGGAGCTGTTGTTATTTCATCTTTAGGCTCAGTGGATTCTGGCATGTTTTTAGATTCAATAGTTGGTTCTGGTTCACTCTTAGGCCCGACAGCGGTTTCTGGCTCTATATTTGGCTCAGCAACTGGTTCCTGTTCAAGTTTTGACTCAGCTACGGTTTCTGAATCTTTGTTTGACTCAGCAGCCGGTTCCGGTTCACTTGTAGGTTCACCAACTACTACTAATTCGTCCTTATACTCAAAAGTGGATTCTTGTTCACTTTTTGGTTCAGTGACTGTTTCGGATTCAGTTTTAGACTTAGCAGCTGGTTCAGGTTCACCTTTTGGCTCAGTCATTGGTTCTGGTTCACTTTTAGGCTCTGCTATCGATTCGGGCTCATTTCTTGGTTTAGCAGCTGGTTCGGTTTCACTGCTTGGTTCATCAGCTGGTTCAGTTTCTCTATTAGATTCCGCATATGGTTCCGGTTCACTTTTAGAGTCAGCCGATGGTTCAAATATACTGCTGGATTCGGACGAAGGTTCGGGTTCACTTTTAGGTTCAACAGATGATTCGGATACAATTTTAGGTTGTGCTGATGGTTCTGGTTCAGTTTTAGGTTCTGCTGTTGGTTCGGGTTCTATTTTAAGACCAGTCGATTGCTCAGTTACACTACTGGATTCGGACGATGGTTCGGGTTCATTTTTAAATTCTGCTGATGGTTCGGGTTCACTTTTAGGTTCTGCTGTTGGTTCGGGTTCACTTTTGGGCTCTGAAGGTGGTTCTGGTTCACTTTTAGATTCTGATAATAGTGCGGGTTCACTTTTAGATTCTGTTGATGTTTCGGGTTCACCTATCGGTTTTGATGATGGTTCGTGTTCACTTTTAGGTTCTGTTGACGGTTCAGCTTCACTTTTGGGTTCTGCTGATGGTTCGGGTTCACTTTTAGGTTCAACAGTTGGTTCGGGTTCACTTTTAGGTTCTGCTGATGGTTCGGGTTCACTTTTGGGTTCAGCTGATGGTTCGGGTTCACTTTTAGGTTCTGCGGATGGTTCGGGTTCAGCTGATGGTTCGGGTTCACTTTTAGACTCTGCTGATGGTTCAGGCTCACTTTTTGGTTCTGATGATGGTTCGGGTCCTCCTTTAGGTTCAGCAGATGGTTCTGATTGACCCTTAGGCTCTGCACCTGGATCGGGTTCAGTTTTAGGCTCTGCAGTTGGTTCGGGTTCACTTTTAGGTTCAGACGAGGGTTCGTCATGTTTGTAGTGTAAATCATAATGAGGATCCTTCCAATGATAATCGTCGGTATGGTAAATATCATCAGGCATTCTACTTCTTCCTTGAACATCATCTGACATAGTGTCTTCAAAATTTATATTACTTAAGTCGTTATCATTAACACAATTCTTTCCACCTTTATCTAAGGTTTTGCCTGGAGGACATTTGCAAGTAAATATTCCCTCGACATAATTGTACATACAATCGTCACTACATCCCACATTACCAGAATCGCATTGATCAATTAATGAATTCATTTTTAATCTGTTTACATGATATTTACTAATAATACTACCATTTTGCCGAAATTTATTTTCTAGATAATCTTGATTATCTTCTGGTTTTTCAAATACTGGTTGGCCTACTCGGAATTTCACCTCACCATCTTTAGAAATGGAGTACACTTTAATTAACGGCAAATCATTATTTAAACGCAACATGTCCACTAAGCTATTTTCTATATCTTTAGCAACGTCTCGATATACTCTTGACTTTGGATCATTCATATCATCATTCCATTCTAAATTGTTTAATGTAATTACACCTTCCAATGCTTTAGGAACAATTTTGTAAATGGTTTCATCTGTGGTTTGCCATGGTGGAAACGTAGAAGTAACGGGAGGCGGACTCGGCGGGGGGTTTTTTATAAACTCCTGACTTCCAGCCGCTTGTGCGTCATTAAACTGCCTATAACTAGTTTTATCGCCATTCAGAAGTGGTTGTGTTGCTTCTTGTGTAAGTATGACACCGGCTGAAATTTGAAAATTAAAACATTTGTGATAAAAGTTGATGACAAATAATTTTTTTAACAATATGTAAACTCACTTCCAGCCAATATGGCAATAATAGCAGCGAGTGCTACTATGAGAAGACCGCATCCCCAACAAAGTATCCTTCTCCAATACGAGCTCGTGGACCTTTTATCTTTCGTGACGTAGAGTTTCTCCCCTCTGAAAAACGAAAGAGATTAATTAGCTATCTGTGTAAATAATATAATTTCACGTCAATCTAAAGCGATTTATACAGCTGTGCAGTGTCCTTAATATCAGCCGCTAATTTGCATATTAAAAGCTCCCTCAGTCTTGTTAAACCGATTTAAACCTGACGAACCAAGAGTGCTTTGATTATATCCTATATATATATATGTGATGGTGTTAAAATTTGTTTCATGCCATCTGTCTCGATAGCCTTCGCCATGAAGTTTACTGGTGACAGTTTTTTTTTTTTTGTATGTATGAAACTTATACCACGATGCATTCAACGAAGTCTATAGTCTATTTGTATCTAATGCTGCCTTGGCTGTAATGTATTCTAGTCAAGATAAAGAGCTATGGAGTCTGATTGACCGGTCTAAAACTAAAAATATGCCCCGAAATGTAATGAAGCGAGTTAGTGCGAATTCCTTGGACCACAGCATCCGTCATGGGGTTTTGTTTTCGTTTCATCGAGCAAACGCATGAAAGCATCCCGTGGGCATTGAAGTACCTGAGGGCTGTTAGCCAGTGGGAATAGTCGACCAGTCCGGCGGTCGGGTCTCTGAGGCTGAGTCCCTCACGGCCAACACCCGGACCCAAATCAAATCGGACTCCAGCCACGGTGGTTTCAACCTCTGTGTCGGGGCTTCTGCTAATTTTGGGGGTTCATAATAACCAGTAAAAATACCTCTACAGGTGTATATGTAACTGTTATATAAAAAAAAATTGTTCTTTTGTCCTTGTACGCATACCTAGGCACGCCGGGCTGGTGTATTATTAGACATGACATAGAATTGTGGAAAGCAATAGTTTCGAATCAAGTGAAAATCCCGAGTAACGCGAAAGAAGAAATAGCGAATAGAGATGATAAGAATAGCGTTACATAACAAAACATTGAGTCCGACGTATCATTACTAGTACTTTTTCTACAGTGATTTAACGTGAAGCATTTACCTGATGTACTTTCTGTGTTCGTTTACGGGAACAAAGTACTCTTCGTAAGGATCAGCCGGCAATTCGCAAGCCTCTTGATTCTTTGTCTGCAAGTTGTTCGCACCAGCATACGGTTTCATCGATACCAGTTCAAGGTTCACGGCTTCGATTTGCTCTTTTTTGTCGTTGACGTCTGAAAATAATGATCGGCCATTGGTAAATAACACACGAAATATTTGTGCAATAACTATTTGTGCAAGGAGAAATTATGTGCGGCGCGCAAAAAAAGAAGTTTCTTTCAGCGAACACGTCTAAGAATGCGTTTACGAGTCGAGCGCAAAAGACTTAGCTTTCTTCTCGTTTGCGCGACGTCGTAAGTTCATGACCTTGATCGAATCGTGAGGAGATATCGAAGGAAAAGTCCATATGACGATTAAGGTCGCCGCGAGCACGCGACACGTGTGTTGCAAGTATAAGGAACGAGGTGAAAATTTAGTTTTTGCGCGCTCACTTACTTATCATCGTTTCGTGTAGTCGATGAAAAAAAAGTGCTTCAGCAGAAGCAATCGATAAAGGTCGAATAATTATGATCGAGAGGAAGATTAATCTTGATTAGAAGCGCTTTTGCAACGTATCGTTGGGAGTTAATGATAATTAAATAGAGATCATACGTGATTTATAATATATTTCGTAAGCACTAGCTTCTGTTTTACATTTACCTCTGCGAACTCTGCTCATTACCATTAATTTTGTTATCATGTAAGAAAATACATTTTAACATCGATCAATTGATTCGCAGTAGAAATTTAATAAAGCCAATAATGATGTTACGTCAACCTACCATTGCTGGTCACACTCCTAGCGGTCGAGTTGAGAAAGCTGACGTCGTTGTTGTTGCCGTTGCCGTTGGCCTGCTGCACGCCGTTCTGCTTGGGCTTGGGCGTCTCGGTCCCTGTGCCCTTCTCCGGCACGGCGCCATTCTCCTCCGGCAGCTCGATCCTGGTCTCGCTGGTGTATTGCTGCTGCTGCTGCTGCTGCTGCGGGCCGGGCTCGGGGCTGGCCCTCACCGGCTCGACGTAGTGCTGGGACACGAAGGAGCCCTTGCCGTTCTCCGCGAGCTGCACCGCCACGGCCTCGGGCGTCCCTCGCTCGCTCCCGCTCTGCTGGTGCAGGCTGTGCTCGGCGCTGGCTGTCGAGGTCGAGTTCACGTCGTAGGACGTCTCCTCGTCGTTGCTGAAGGCCGGGTTGTCGGTGCCGCCTCCGCCGCCTCCGCCGCCGCCGCCACCGCCACCGCCACCGCCACCGCCACCGCCGCTACCGTCGTCCGACATCGTCTACGCCTGGGGTGCCCTCAACCGGTCTCCGGCTCCTGCTCGAGTGGTTGCGGCGCGCACCGAGCAAAGACGAGTCTTACCGCGTC
Source organism: Megastigmus dorsalis (assembly GCA_900490025.1). Classification (NCBI taxonomy): domain Eukaryota; kingdom Metazoa; phylum Arthropoda; class Insecta; order Hymenoptera; family Megastigmidae; genus Megastigmus; species Megastigmus dorsalis. Next base: position 30,303 of record UELU01099129.1, read on the forward strand.
CTCTTCACTCGCGCTGCCGATTCCGCTCGCTCAGTCATGCGGTAGTTTTTTTCTTTTATTCTGTAACAGAAAGCAGAGGGGAGGACGGTGAGTCATCGTGGACCTGCTGCGTGCGTCCGCCGCGAGATCGGTCTTGAAGCTTATAGTGGGGCGGGCGAAGTAGGCGCTCGCCTCGAATCGACGTATAGAGCACGGAGGATAGGAAGTTTTTCCCATCAAGAGCTATAGTGATTCGCTTAGATCGAGTGATTTTTCACATATTCTGTATGGAGTCGAAGAAGCAGCTGCTCGCCGGAATCTCCGATAATTAAAGTGAAAGAGCTGTCACCTATTAAGTCTCGCGGCGAAGCGCGCATAAAAAGCTCCTCGGTCAGCGCGTGTCTATATGTAGGTGTGAACTGAATCGATGCCGGTCGCATATACACATGGCCGATCGTTTATCTACTTTAACCTCGCTAGTCGAGTACAGCTATTTTCCAATAAGTTTACTGTTGTATATTATAGACTCGACGGCTCCGAGTAGCTCTAGTGCGCGCCCGCGCGCGAGATTCAACTCTCGACACAGCTCCTCGCGAAATCATTCTAACGTGACTCCGCAACTTCCTCTCTCTCTCTCTCTCTCTCTCTCTCTCTCTCTCTCTTATATATACTCTTGGACATCGAAAATTCACGATCTTTATATATAGGTATGTATAGCGATGATGTAGTCGGTGTGTATGCGCATGCTGCGTGTGCACGTACTTATTCGCGCGCGACCGCAGAGACGAGACCGCAAAATAACGTTCGTCCAATTTGAGCTCGGGAATTTTATTAAAGTATATGCACTTTGCTCGCTTCGCGAGATGCGTCGTTAAAGAGATACTTTCAGATAGAAAAACAAGATTGAGAGAAGCGGGGGGGAGAGAGAAACGGGGAGGGGGCGATCCGAAATAAACAGAAAAAGCTAGAGGGAAGAAAAAAAAGACATGAAAAAAAAAATAGAAGAAGCATCGGCTTGGCGTTCACAAATCATCGGATTATACGAGCTGAAAACCGTGCAGGCTGCAGATGTATCTCGTATATAGCATAGTTTTAGCAAATCCTCGCGAAGCGTGCAGCAGCTATATGCGGGGAGGAAGAACCGACGAAGCGGGAGAGAGAGAAAGGAAGAAAGATTTGATGGCTAAGAGGGCCGTGACGTCATCGCTGAAGAAGCTCGAACGCGCGCGCAGATCCTTCTTGGAGAGTTCTCAGAGAAGCGAACCCGAGAGTGCATCGTGTATATATACATATATACTTATAGGTTCAGTGTTCGCGTGCACGCACACGGCTTTCTGTCAGCTCTCTCTCTCTCTCTCTCTATCTCTCTGTGTTTGTGTTTCCAAATGATCCAAGCAGCCCCATGAACAGCGCGCACACATACAGTAAAAGCCTCTCTCTCTCTCCCTTCCCTGGTTTCCCTCAAATCCTTACATATATATATATATGTGTGTGTGTGTACGGTCCTCCGCTGCCCCCGCGCGACTCTCCTCGAGGCTCTCTTTTCGCTTGTGCGCGCGCGAGCTGAGCGAGGCCCTTCGTCCGGCAGCTCTGCTCTTGGCCGCAGCTCTTCTCTTTTTTCACTCTCTCTCTCTCTCTCTCTCTCTCTCTCTCTCTCTCTCTCTCTCTCCTTCCTTTTTTCCTGCTCCGCTGCTCGCGCGCGCTGCCGAGTGTTATTCCTATATACATATATATCTGTAGGAAGAGAGAGAGAGAGAGAGAGAGAGAGAAGGAGCGCGAGCAATGTGCAGCGAGGCAACAAACCCCGGGGATCCTCGGCGCGTCGAGAGAGCGAGCGGCGAAGCAGTGGAAAAAGGAGCAAATCGCGCATAGCAGCTCTCCGATGCTGTATACCCTGAGCTCTCGCTAGTTCCTATCTCCCGAGAACGATGCCTAACTCTCTTCGGGCTATACCTACTCCTGCGCGAGCGAGTGGCCGTGTGTGTGTATGTCTGGTGTTGCCGTTTTAGCCGCGGTGGTCCAGACTCTCTCCTGTACCTTGTTCCCATGTGTCTATATAGCACGCCTGAACTGCCGCGTTATTACACGCTGACGCATGCAACACAGCTTCGATTCTCGTGTGCAGTGACGAGTCTCGAGGCCCGGCGGTTCTCTCTCTCTCTCTCTCCCCCTTGACTTCTTGGGAAAAATAGAAAATCTACCTCGGACACGCACTGCACGTTTAAATGCAAAATTCCCCTATATTATATTATGCATAGAATAAAATTGTGCAGATTGAATCGCGAGAGCTATACAATGTAATCAGACGTAATTCAAAGTACACGCTCTTCTGCAGATTTACCTTGCAGAGAGAGAGAGAGAGAGAGAGAGAGAGAGAGAGAGAGAGAGGGAAAAAGAAAAGAATTGGCCAGTCGCTGTACTGTGGCAGTAGATCATTTTGGAGATTCATAAAAGCAGCGGCGGTGAGCTCCGGGAAGCCATAAAAATCTCTCTCCCTCTCCGGTTGAATTTGACGACTGAAAAAGCGCAAGAGCGCGCAGAGGATGAAAAAGGTAGGGAAAAAAAGTTCGAGGTAGCCGTCGTCGTCTCCTATACTGTGGCGAACGCGAGGATCCTGGAACGACCTGTATGATGCACCTACACTCGGCCCTACTCGTGTGCGTGTGTGTGTGTGTAAGAACGGGGGAGAGACCGAGTAGAGAGTTGGCTCGTGCCCAGGGGGCAAACGAGCAAGCGAAGAAGAAGAAGAAGAAGAAGAAGAAGAGAGTGCGGCTGAGGTAGCAGCCATAGTCGACGACCAGTCAGCCAGATATGAAGCCAAGCCTCCCTGTGTATAACGTTCGTATGTGCGAGCTGCAGGCGAGTCTGCGTGTTGTGTTGGCGTGTAAACATCGACCCGGCCACATATAGTGGCATACATACGTATAGGTATATACGTAGCTATACATATACATATATATATACGAAACCAAAAGTGGTTGACCCTGAGACAAGCACGAGAGAGAGAGAGAGAGAGCCAAAGGAGCGAGGAGACTAACTCTTTCGGACCTCGACGAGACGCGATCCGAGCTTCGCTCTATACAAAGGACTGAATCACCGTACTCGATACTCCTTCGGCAAGGGTTAGAGCCACAATGGACGATAGATGGCAAGGGGCTTTTTTACTTCTTGCTATATATCGATTTCGCTGCGATTACCGATGGACACTCTGCAGCAGCAGCTCTTTTCGAGAGAAGAGGATGCGTCGATTCGCAACAAGAAATCTGTTCAAAATTTGCTCAATTGGTGTATATAGGATATAAAAGTTTGACGTTTCGTTTTCAGCGTGTATATAATAGAAAGTTTACTTGTATACTCAAGTGATCGCAACATTATTTCAAACATCGCGATAAACATGTATATCCTTAACAGATATTATTCAGCAAAAATAATTCTTTGCTTCGGAATGTATACGTTACATGTGTTCCGTGCAGTAAAATTAATTCCGTTGCGGCAAATGATCAATTTTCACGAAAACAGAAATTTATTTGTCGCGCAAAAAGAAAAAAGAAGAAGAAAGTCCAATAATCCCTTTACTTCGCAACCCAAAAGTCCCGTATTTTCATATTCGGGCCATTAGTGATTTCTCGCGAATCCTAAAGATGTGCGGAATGATGCAACGCTGATATTAGCTCCTTCCTTATTAGCGTTGATACAACGCGGCGGCGGCGGCGGCGGCGGCAGCAGCAGCGGAAAAGAGCGCGAGGCTGCAGAGTATAAGAATTATTTCTCGGGATGCGGTTGCGCGAATCCGCTCATTCTTCTTTTTTCTCTCTCTTTCTCTCTCTCTC
>UELU01099129.1:34131-52875 GCA_900490025.1 Megastigmus dorsalis
TCTCTCTCTCTCTCAGCTCTCGTCTCGGTCGTCTCTCTTTCTCTCTCCTTCGACCAAAGCTGGTTTTCGCACTCTCCCGCGAGCGTGTGTGTACAACGTGTAACGTATAGCGTCGAGAGGGACGATGCATCTCGCTCCGCTGCTGCAGACTCGCGCGCGCGGACACGCCACAGTTTTATTTGCGTTTTATTCCGCAGCCAGCAGCCGCGCGTCCCCTGCATTAACCGCGCGTAATTTGCGAATTATTAACTGTTTTGCCCGTGCGCAAACTCCTATATATATATACACACACCTATACGAAGAAAAGTGGGCTCTATGGTGTCACAGTTCAACGTTCTCTATCTCGCCTTACGTTGTTGAGTCCCGCAGTGATAAACTCGCGTCTCCGAGCAATTAAGAAAAATGTAAATTACAAAATAAGCTTGGCTTGCTTGCTTGCTTACTTACGCTGGACCGCGCGCTAGCTCTCTTTTCAATTTATTGTTCACACTTTGTCCGCCCCCCTCCCTCCCTCCCTCCCTCCCACCTTCCATTCCCCTCGGGTGTAATTGGATAAGAGTTTGCGGCTGATCCGCGACCGCGGAACATTACTCTTTCTCTCGCTACTCGCCCTCTCTCTCTCTCTCTCTCTCTCTCTCTGTTATTGATTCGCAAATCACAATCCATCGATAACGTTATTTTATACATGCGCTTTCCGATTTACGCCATGCATGCGCGACTATTCTACTTATATAGTCTTTGTCCCGGCCGAAAGTGTAGTGAATTATTTCGTTCCTCGGCTAGTTCTTCCTTTTTTTTCTTCCCTCTGTATACCTTCTCTCGGTCGTCCCTCTTGGCTGATTTTTTAGCGGAAGGGCCCGGATTTAGTTGTCGGTTCCCACGCTTTGACGCGTGCATCGGCGCGTACAGTGCGCTGTTTTCATTCGGGCTACCGCATTTAGCTGCTACTCTTTCTCTCTCTCTCTCTCTCTCGCTCTCGCTCTCGCTCTCGCTCTCGCTCTCTCTGTCTGTGACACGACATCATGCATCGCGTTCTCCCTCTCGGCCTGGAGGAAAAAAGGAATAAAGGAATAACTTCGAAGGGCGCACGCACGCGCGCGCTCGATGCATTCTTTAGAGTTGAGAGACGCCCTCGTCGCGACGACGAAACTCCTGCTCTCTCTCCCTCTCTCTCGCTCTCTCGCTCTGTCTCCCTCGTTGTCTGTCTGGCAGGTTCCCCCCGTGTATAATTGACGATAGCGCAACCACTTGTCGCCTAGGCTATCTCGGCTTTCCGCTGCTGTTTACACAGGGAGCCTTCCGTGCAGGCGTCAGTCAGTAGGTGCGAAGTTTAAAAAGTCGTATAGTCTGCGCAGGCATTCGCAGAATCTCACTTACGGCGATGAAAGATCGTACAAAAAAAGCAGGAAAGGTTCATCCTGACGTGTACAATTAGGTTCGAAGTTTCAAAATTATTTCTCACTGGATAGATAGATGAAAATATTCCTTTCTCAGAATATATAGGTAGACTGTGATAACACGTTGACCTTCAACGATCCGAAGTTTGTTATACCTCCCGCGTTATGATTTCAAGAGCATTGAAAGACTTGGTTGCTGTTCGAGCGCGAATCGAGCCGCGTATATGTATACAAACTACTAATTCGCTCGCGCGGCATCATTAGCCGCGCGAGCTTATGAAATTACCGGAGATGCCATTAATCCACGAGGGAGCGAGCGAGCGAGGCGCGGGAGGAGCCTTTAATGGAATTACGCCAGTTTAGCGGCTCCGCGAGTTTTGTCATTGTGATGCAATTAATTATCCGCGGCAGCTGCTAAAGTGCGGTGCACCGTTTCATTTGTCCACGCGACATTTTCGCGCGGACGTTAATGCGCGAGTGATTGCGGCCGTCTTGTGTATATACACAAATTGCCGCGTACATCGAAACAACAATACGCATTGTATATATGTTCGCATGATGTGCAGTGTAGTGTAATTGGTTGCACCCGATCAGCGAAAGTTGCCAGGAATGCAGCCGCTGTTGACAAATTTAAACGGGAAAGTGTGCGTGTGTGTGTGCGTGAGTGCAACGCGCCTCAGTCTATGTAGCGTATCGGCTATGAAGCGAGAGTATGAACGAACGGATCGGTATAACCACTTTCGTTGGTGAATCGATGTGTACTTTCTCATTGTGCACCTCACCGTCAACTAATTACGCTGCTTTTCTCTCTATCGAGCAACGCATGTGTGTGTGTGTGTGTGTGTGTGTAAGTTTGTAAGTGTGTATAAGTGTGTATATGCGTACGGCAGAGCATCCATTTTTGATTTACGACTTGGATCTGTTGCGGTTATTCGAATCGGAAAGGGTTACGTATGTTTCGGCTATCTGCGGCATCATCGCGCATCGCAAGCCATCTTCTCTCCTTTCACTGCGAAAAATATTCGAGGGGCCTTTCTCGCTATATATATATATTCGAAGAAGTTGCTGCATTGTGCGATTAACGCCGCGGCTTTCGAATGATTGATTTTTGAATAAGTAGAAATATCGTTGGTGGTGCCCGCGCTCGGATGATCGTTCTGTCTTCTTTACAATCGTTTACCCTGTCTCTGTTGCTCCTAGGAAGGATCGAGCCGCGTTTTTTTTTCTTTTTCGATGCGCATTAATATTTCATTGTACGATTCGGATAGTTTATATCCTTGAGATTTATACGGACAAATTTCAAGGAATTATACCATTCAAGGAGCATCCACTAAGCTAATCGTGCTCTCGCATGATTATATAAAGTTTCCTTTGCAATATGAAACACGTAGTAAATACGGGTCTCGAGCATTCCGTTATCTTTTTCTTTTTTTTCTGGAGAGTAAAAATTCTTTTCTGGAGATAAAAGAAACTAGTATGTCCGCGTGAGGCTGATTTGCGCGAAACTCCCAGATTTCCTGTTGAAATTAGAAATGGCGCGCGTAAAAAAAGAGACTCGCGGCGCGATTTATATATTGCGGTTGGTTTTACGTAAGCGCGACAAAAGCAACGCGGTACTGATTGCAGTGTCAAAGCTCCCAGCGGAAGTATCAAGGCTGCTTATTATATGGCAACAATGTTTGCCCCGGCAATATGCAGTATATATTCCATTATCAGTTGGTTGCGATCGCATGCACGCCGCCGTCGCCGCCACCGAGGTATTAAAGTGGCACACTGCATGTATTATAGTGTGTGCAAAGTACGTAAAACAACTGCAGTTAACCAAGTGGGTTTCGGGGAAGGGAATTCCGGAAACTCTATAACTGTGTGCCCGAAAACTTTAGCGCCCGTATGGTATACATATATATATATATATAGGGTATGTATAAGCGTCGCGGTTCGAGTGTCCGTAATAAACTAAAGGCGAAAAGCGCTACATTATACATCTGAACTAATGCACGACGACTAAATCGACCGATTGAATCTTAAATGCGATATATAGCTTAAAGCTTAATACTGATTGATCGTTGTTTCGAGTACCCATGGCAATGTGAAAAGCGTGCATCTCATTTGTCATTGATACATTTAAATAGCTTTTGACTTATTCGATATAGCCTGTGGTATGTCCGAAAATTTACTGCACAGAATCGCGTATACGGTTTCACGATCGCGTGTCCTACAAAGAGCTTTTACGACCAGGCCGATACTCAATTAGTCCCAACAATAAAACCAATGTTTCAGCGTAGAAGTCGGAGGGGACAGAGAACAGGGGCAGGGGGTTTATATAGGAAGTCGAAGGAAAAGGAAACTATACGATCGCAAAGGAGACGTGGAGCAGTGCGCGTATCGGGCGGGGTAAGCTAACTTTCCGTCATACGCTCGCTCATGCGCACGCACGTAAGAGAGAAACACGAATCCGATTTCGATCCGGTCGAACCAGTTTCAGTAAAAGTGCAATAAAGAAAGCTCCATTTTGATATCGCTTCCTTGCCCGCGCGCACACACACGCAGCTACACACAGACACACCGGAATTTCGTGTCGCCCGGAGTCCGGACGGAACGTAAACAAGCTGAGCTGTCGCTGCTATACGTTTAACGTAGGATATTGCACATTTTTCTACGTGTATTCCAGCTGTTTTGCGATCTTTTTTTTGGTGTTCTCCTCGCGTGTAACGCGCAATTTATGATCCGGGAAACGTTTAGCACTTTTGCGGATATAAGTTGAACAGTTAATATCTGATTCAATTAAGAACGTTTTCATAGTTGCAGCCTATAGGTGTGTGTTGTAACTGGTTTTATACATAGGAATGCTTTAGTTTTAATTTTCAATGCTACGCGGCTGATCGAGCGATATTTAGGTGAATAAATTTGAGGATTATTCTGCTCGAGCGATGCTTTATTCTCTACGTTCCGTACGGCCACGTAAAGAAGAAAAAGAGATAATTTATACAACTTTCTTCGTACGACCTAACTGTAAGTCGAGTATATAACATATACACTCGCCAAAATAGTGGCTTACGACCAATAATATAATTTTGAACAAATTTAAATGCATTCGTAAGACATATTAAATACGTTTTCACCATTATATTTATCAACTTAGATAGCAGCACGCGTTACGAATAGTTAATGCATGTCTGGCTGAATACAGTTATTTACTACTTACACGCACGAGCAATACCTTTTTTCATCGGCGAAAGCTAAAATTATTTTTTTATCCCTCGTCGTTGTATTCCTCATTTTTGTTTGTCAATCGAACACGAAATAATTACTGCAATGGGTATAAGCATTCGGGTTGAACAATATAATGTATAAGGATGTAATCGCTCCGACATTTATACAGTAAAAGATAAAACCGATGTTGAGCAAGAGGCGGAAATTAATGGTATTAACGAAAAAGAAGTTCTTTATTATTAAAGTATCCATTAGATTGAGAAAGCATAAAATAATCCTCAAGAGTCCTTCCAAGAATCGCGGCGGCGGCGGCATCGCAGCGAAGCTATATGTATAGTCGAGAATCCTGCAACTGCCTCAGAGCGCGGCAGCTCCCGATCCCCGACTCGCCATACAATATATTATACAGTCGAGCAAATAACTCGAGTGGAAATTCGATTTTTCCCACTTTTACCCGCGAGGAGCTCGAAGAAGAGAAGAACAAAAAAAAAGCTGTAATTGCGTGGAGCGTGCACGCATGCGGGTATCGAATTTCCCGGGTCTGCGTATAGCAGTGCTGCGCAGCCCTCGTGTGCACCGGAGCCCGGTCGAGAAAGTCTAACGTTATCCCTTTCGAAACAGAGTGCAAAGTGCATTATTCCCCGACATATATATATATATATATATATACATATACAGTAGAAAAGAGAGAGGGAGGCTCGGGTCTCTCGCGACTCTGAGCGCGCAAATGCCATTTGCCGTCGCCGCACACACACGCACACACATGCACATAGACAGGCATTTGCACACAGAGAGAACGAGAGTGAGAGAGAGAGAGAGAGAGAGAGAGAGAGAGAAAGAGCAGAGAGAGCAGAGAGCGAAGAGAGTATAGACTGTCGGATGACCTTTGCGGTGCAGTCTAGCGTACATAGGAGGCGCGAAGCCAGGCGCATCCTCGCCGTTTTTCCACCGCGCTGCAACTCCTTGCTCGGGCGCACACACACACACACACACACACACACACACAGACACGATATACGATCCTGCGCGTGTCTGCGTGTATACGAGGCGAGCGAACGAACGAAGCGCTGTACTGTATATGTATGTATATGTATACCTATAGAGTCAATCGCTCCGGCGTATTACCTAAGAAACATACTTTACTTTCTACATTCCGTACGGAACAATGCGAGTATACGCCCACGCAATGTGCGAGAGACCGAGAGCTGAACCCCGGCTCTGTAGGTATTCTATACCCCTTTGCACACGTGTGCCTCTCTGTGTCTGTGTCTGTGTCTGCCTGTGTGCGTGTGGGTAAAAGCACGTCGAGCGTGACGTCGAGCGATGCCGGGAGAAGGTGAAGAAAAAAAACCCACACACACACACACACACACACACACACACAGAGCGCGAGAGTATAATAATGGCGAATTTTGCACAGAGTGGATATTGGGTCGCGATCGACGTATACGATAAAACTCGATGCTTGTCCGCTTAGCCGTGCGCGCCGAGTTCGGCTGCTGCTTTTTTTTTATTTTTTTTTTTTTTTTTGTTCCTTCGCGTGTATATATATAGGTATGATTTTTGTGAGCGCGGTATAAGGCTCGCGAGAGCTTGCGAAGGGGATATAAGTATACGTGCGCGAGCTGGTGGCCGGTGGTGAACGAATGTTTTCTGTCGCTTATATTCTACTTTTTATACAATCGTCGCTTTGAGGACAGTGACTTTTAGGACACCGACAGTCTGGGTTTTATATCTTGTATTGAATTAAAACATTTTGTAAAAGAAATTCATTATGGATTGCGATAAAAAAAATAAAAGTTCATAAATGAAGATACAGGAAATTTGTTGTAAATCCAAGCGATTTATTCGAGTGTATCTGTATATGCACTAAAAATCTGCACCGCTATGCATAAAATGATTAATTTCGAGCTGAGAACCACAGATCGCTTTGCATAGAACAAAACGACCAGTTTGTGGGGGACCTCGGCCAATTATGACCGACCTGATGTATAGCAATTTCGAAATATCGAGAGCTACTTAATTGTTGCGTCACACACACACACACAGCCGAATCAATGTTCAAATCAGAGCTATCGTTCCAGTCCTTATGCTGGAGCGAACGAGCTGCTGCGAAGCCAAACGGCCTGGTCTGACATTGAAGTTATCGGTACGGGTAATTTGACTTGGCCACGATGGAAAAGATAATTTCTCGTCTCATAATAAAAAGAGCCGATAAAGTGAGAGGATCGAGGACGCGATAGGGCGCCTATAACACACACACACACACACACACACATACACACACACACACGCGCGCGCGCACACACATTCAGACACACAGTCGCAGACGGCGAGTCAGTGAAGAACGACGATCGAGTCGCGCAAGAGAGAGGCGCCATTCACTTCTCGTTAAATTCTCGCGTGCGCGCTTCACGACCGCGACAAGATGTGTCCCGCGCGCGGCGGAGCTGCAGTTGCGCAGATGAGCGATAAACCGATCTACATGTACGTGTGTGCCTATCTGTATATATATGGACACAGCCACGTGCATGTAGATCGGTTTATCGCATATATATATATATACACATACGTGCAAGTGTTGCTGAGATACAGCCGCTTCATTTCGTCTCATCTCTCGACAAGCGCGAGTATACTTCTCAATTAGAAAGCCCCCCGCGATGGTGGGGATATATGCGCCGCGGGTAAAAAGAATATCATCATATATATACATATATTCGTCTGACACTTGTTTTAACGATTCGAAAGCCGTATAAATACGTTTGACCATTGAAGAAATGGAAGATGAATACATCGTGGCGAAAAAAACGAGGAGCTGCAGCACAAAGCCAACTTGCGCCTTTTCTAAAAAGAAAGTATTATAAAACTATGCGGCTCCTTTGCCGATGCTGCTGTTTTATTTTTTCTTTTTATAGCGAATTGCCGCTTGTCTCCCCGCGCGATTATAGCGATGGAGATGACGCGCGGGACTCGCTTAAGTATATTTTGCATTTAACTTAGTTTTGGCGGCGCGTGAAAAGTCGCCGCCGTGCGAGAAGAGCAAATTATTTTAGCTGCGCGCGCGCGCGGCATCTGTTTACTCGTTATTGCGCCGCTGCCGCTGCTGGAGGATATATATGTATCCAACGATCCTCCGCGCGAGAGGCTTTGAAAGTTAAACGAGTTGATGATGAGGAATTTATCTTTTGTAATTGGAAATCGTTCCGAGATATTGCGGCGTATACCGGCGTTAATGCTTAAAATAACAAGTTGCGGTCCTCGCGCGGCGGTTTATACGCTTTCGAGTGCGATTGCCGTAATGACGCTTGGTTGTATATGTCCGCTAAACGAGCGGCTAAAATTCACGATTGCGTGTTAAACAGTACGTCATGTGACATTTGACCCACGTAGCTAGCGTTGTTTTAACCTACTGCTCTTTTCTCCTACAAAAGTTCTAGCTTAAGCTTTTGCATATGTATACATATTTAAAGAAACAAGATGTCTTTAAAAAAAGCATCCTCCTCGCAAGAATATAATAGAAAATCCAAGTTCGCCTGTAGCATTCCATCGTCTGAATCAATAGGAAGAGTTGGACGCGCGCCAGGTCGCGACCGTATAGCTCGCAGAAAACACATCGTGGATTCTCGCCCCCATCGGGAAAATTCTCGAGACCGCGCGAACTCTCGTCATCTCGTAAGAATTCGTCGCGGTGTATCATCGTCGTCCCACGAGCCGGTGAAAAATGTCGCGCGTAGGTTTTCCCCGTCTCGACACAAAGGAACTGCCAGCTCTCGCGTGGGCGCGCTAAACTGCCATTATTGCGCTCTCCCTCATCGGCATTATAAATATCGCCATTAATAAAACATGCGAATGCGCGACCGAGCGTTTCGCAAAAATTCGTCGGCCTTGCCCTGACTCGTCGCGCCGACACTTGCACACACTTCTTCGACCTTAGCGCGACAACTGTTTTTTTTTGTTCCCGCACGAGCGAGTGCTAATAGCTTATACGCGCACCGACCTCTCATTTATATATTTACTCGCCATTTCTTTCGCGAGCGCGAACATTTCGAGACCCGGTGCTGATGGACGATTTCACTCGCGGTCGAGCGGCTGGATATGCTTTTTCTGCTATATACACAGAGAAATTTCTTCGGTGGCGCTCTTTTCTACTTCTGTGCGTGTCCGCGACGTGTGTCCTGACTGGTTGCGATAGGAAAAGTGGTTATCGACTAATTAACATTGAACGGCAGACGGCGATCTGTATAGATATGTAGTTTTGCGCGCATTACATTGAATTAAATCTAATTGGTGTAGTTTTCTGTTTCGAGAGAATTGGAAACTCGAGCATTTCGAAAACTTGTATTTCCTATTGCAAAACATTTGAAGATTAGCAAGATTTTACCACTTACATCTCTAACGATAATTCATGAGACACGCTTATATGTATATGATGCATCGTGAATAAATATCACTCATTAAAATATGCATCTAAACATTAATTTCATATTTACTTGTTAATCATTTTAGTGAGAAAATGTTGCTATTTAAATTCACATTGAATTTTTATTCATTTCTTATTTCTTTTTTAATTATCAACTAAGATAAATTAAAAATTATTTGCAAACCTCTCTTGTCATTTTATGGAGAAAAAGAATTTATAAAATTCTAAGTAATGAATGGATACTTATTATATATTTTTAAATTATTTCTCTTCGAAAATTCAATAAGTGAAAAAAGCGCATTCTATTATTTTTTTACTTACCAAAGTCACTAACGCTGCAAATTATTTTAAGTAATTTTCCGCTGTTTAATACGAAGATAAAACTTTCACGCGCGCAGACGCTTACTGTCATTATGAAAATTATAAGGAAATTAATGGGAAAAGTGAAATGAAACGCGAATAAATTCAAACTTTTCAAGTACTCGTATGAAGCGTATGCGTATGAAAACAATAACCTTCATTAGTCAGTCGCAGTAAGGCAATAATCTTGCCACCGAGTACGCACAAATTATGAATTTTTCAAGTCAAGCATGCATCACAGCCGCGCGATCAACCTAATTTGATCGCTTTATAAACCAGATCGCAAACAAACAGGATACACCGATTATACATTATCATTTCGCGATTAATACAAGCCCCCCCCCCCTACGACTGCTCGTCTGCTTAATAAAATAAATAGCTCGTGAGGCCAATAAAAAAGTGGATATGCTTTTTCTCGCAATTAGACACGCCAAGTAACACGTCGAGCAGTAGCAGCAGATGCAGTCCTTGGCAGCACGCGCCAAGTCGCGCAAAGCCGCACATATAATGTTGCGCGGGGCTCACTTAAAAATTAGCAATTTAGAGAAGAGGATTTTCTCGAGAGGCGCAGTATAGTCCCTTTTCTTTCTTCTATACGTCTCTCTCTCTCTCTCTCTCTCTCTCTCTTTCTCTCTCGTCACGGCGCCGACGCTTACGCCCATTATTATTCCCTCTCTTTTACTCCCGTCCATCGCGTTTGCGAATTAATTAACCTACGGACTTTGTGCGCGAGGCTATACGACGAGGGGGAAGAGACGGTCTTATCAGATGCATCACACGTGGCCGCCGCGCGCTCCTTCCAAGATTTCTCGCCTCGAGCCTCCTCGACGTTGCAGCTATGTATAGGAAAGAGAAAGAGAGATGAATATACATATATATAGAGAATGTAGTCCTGCAGAGCGAAGGGTTCGCTATACTACTGCTGATGCACGGCGCACGCACGCGAGACTCGTCTTCTTCGCCGTTTCTTCTGTCCCTCTTTCTTGTGCGAAGAGCTTTTTTTTTCTTTTTATAGTTTTCGCATTGCATACCGTATGAGCGAATTCGAACGCGTTCCGCGTGCTGCCATTCATGTACTTTTCCTTTTCTTTCGTATACTTTGGCCGTCGTTGCAAATAAGATGCGTGTATCGCGAGCTGCACTTGGGCCCCTTTGCTGCTGCTAAACAATTTTTCCCCTTTTTCTTCGGTTTTTCAAAATAAAAATATCAATGCATTAAATAAAATTCCTAAATACTTTTAAAATTGTTTTTGGCAACACTAAATAAAAATTTTTTTTCATAGCTTTTTATTGAATTTTATTGAAACTCTTGGACCTATTCTCAATTAAATCCTAAAGACTTTATATCGTAAGATTATATTAAATAGTCGAGTAGAGAATTTCTACAATCGTAAGAATTCTTGAAAAGTTCAAAGGTGGTAACAGGACGAGCTTTTTCCAGCTATCGCAATCGTAGTCACCGATAACCCAAGCGATTCAGCGAAACCAGATTTTCCGAAAAAAAAGAAAATCTCGCGCAAGCCTGTCTCGAAGCCAAATGGAAGCGAGCGCATCGACCGGTTTCTTGGCGCGTTTATGGAAAAATCGGTGCTTTCGAAAAGGCGTCGATGACGGAAAAGCAGAGGCAAAAGCCAGCTGGTTCGGTTTGATTAGAAAGTATTAGAGTTAGAGAGATAGAGAGTGAGAGAGAGAGAGAGAGAGAGAGAGGAGTTGCAGCGTTAGTAGTAGTAGTAGTCTGTGTCGGGCAAGACCCACATCTGGCCTCCGAGCCATTGCCTTGACTCGCCTCGAGCAAAGCCGATATACTTATATAAGTCCCCCCTCGCCTCTCTATACATGTCTTTCTCCCCGAGGCGGCCGTCGCATATAATATAAGCACGTGCACTCGCGAAACTTTTATACATATATACATATATACATATATACGTATATATATACAGCTCGTGATAGTCACTGGTGGAAAATGACGGCGAAGATGAGCCTCTTGCTGCTGCTGCTGCTGCTGCTGCTGCTGCTGTTGCTGTCGTCGTGCACGTCTTTGCTCGCTCAGTACGCTACTTTCATCGTCAAAGGATTTACATTCGAATGATAATCCTTTTAAGTAGATTTCGACCTGCGCCGAGCCCGAAGATTCCTTTCACTGAGAGGAAAAAAATGCTTTGTTAGGATCAGCGAAGATTCGCCTTTGTGCGAGCTGCTATATACGACTCGTTTTTCTATAAGTCTATCGCTGAGATTACAAGATAATAATGTCTTTGCAGTATTTCCTGCTTTAAATTTTTGCGTTTAATTCCAATAGGAATGCAGAGCTTATTAAACGTTAAATTACAAATGATTCTGAAGCGTTGTTAGTTCAATTTTCAGTGATTTTAAAAATATCGCTATACTGCAAATTGGCAATTTGATTAATCCAATGCATTGACTACTAT
This sequence comes from Megastigmus dorsalis, assembly GCA_900490025.1. NCBI lineage: Eukaryota > Metazoa > Arthropoda > Insecta > Hymenoptera > Megastigmidae > Megastigmus > Megastigmus dorsalis. The sequence continues at coordinate 45,951 of UELU01099129.1, forward strand.
TTGATAATCGTAACTTATATTGTACACCATCGGATGTATAAAAAAAACTTACACTTTTAATGAAAATATAACTATGCTCATGTAGAAACACGGATAACGATACAGTCCACGAGACTGCATAAAATACTTGTACGCTATTACATCAGACTTAATAATCTTTTACATTGACAGCGCTGAAGTCTGAATGCAAATATCGCGTAAAAAATGGTATAATTGAATAAGAAAAAAAGCAGCAGCAGCGGAGGTTTAACGATCGAATCAGGCTTTCTCCCGCGGGTGAAAACAAAAAAGGAGAAGAAAAATTATTCAAAAGCTACCTATACAAGGGGAGGGGGGACGGCTTACGTAATCCACGCGAACTCATTCGGCGCATTCGTCGGGTGTAGCTGAAAAAACTTGATTTATCGAAAGCGCCGCTGCGCGCGCGTGTTCCGCTTTCCTGTAAAAGGACGTTTTGCAACGCCCGCGGAGATTTTTCGATAAGTTTTTCGTTTTTTTTTACTCTCTTCCAAAAGATTCGCGTTGCGCACACACACACACACACACAGATGCACAGGCCACTCCCACCTATGGACACATCGAACCGTCCGATCTTATCCAACGCCAACAATAAATTAAATCCGTAGCGTACGAAAAAAAACGATTGGCGAGATATCGCACGAGGAAGCGAGTGGAAAACGGTCGAGACTTTTCTTTGGTATAGAGAAAAGAAAAAAAGGTGCACGAGTGATAGCGGCAGTGTATACTTTTGTCCGCGTCGCGCTGTCGTGTGCTGGGAAAGCCCGTGGAGAGACAGAGAGAGAGAGAGAGAGAGAGAGAGCGAGAGAGAAGTGTGAAAAGGGAAGTTGAAGAAACGGCCCGACGACATTCCACGCTGATGTTTATACTTTTCCTCTTGAATTTCAAGTATCTAACATCGCCGAGGGAGAAGCGTCGATTTGCCTGTATATATATACATATTACGTTATATACCTTCGCGCGGCTCACCGCGATATAATGGGAAACGGTTCTTTTTGCACGGGGGGGTTTATGAAAATGATTGGCCGCGAAATCTCCTGAATATTCATTGCCAAACAGCAACATTACGTTTCCTGTTCGTTTCTGCTTGAAAAATACTCATTTTTCCCGCGTGAATGCAAATTACGCGCATGAATTAGCTCGCTCGCGAAAGAGATATATATATATATACCAGAATCGAGAGATTAAGTATAAAAAAAGAAAAAGGAACTTGGCCCGCAATCAAGTTTGATTAGACCTTAATAACTCGATCTTGATTTCGATGACTCTTCACCTTCAAATTAGATTACCTCTATATATCAATGTATGTGTGTATATGTGTGTGGATTATATACGAGGCCTTGGTTAATCGTTTAAGGACGTGGTGCTTTTCCTTTCGACTTTCAAAATCTATCCGGACTCTCTCTCTCTCCGTCTCTCTCTCTCGTTCGCTATATGCTAAATGGAAACAGGAACGAATTGACCTTTATTATAAACAAGGATCAAACCAAGAGTCGACCGTTACTTTTCACGTTCCATTCTTCGAGAATACATATGAATCACCAAACTGATCGCCCAAAACAGTATTCTATTCAAAACACAACTTTTTATGTGCGTGCGTAATGCTGCACATTCGACGCGTACGAAAAAAATAGAACTGATCGAGTTAATTACAACACACGGCGCCCAATGATTGCGTACAATTAGTGCCCACTGTTATACATACATCCATGCATGTATTTTATATACACGCAAAATCCGCGCGCAGGCCAGAACCGAATCGCGTGCTCAGCTGCCGGGGGGGGGGAGTAAACAAACTGTCATTTATGCGGCGCAGACTTTTAATTTAGCTTTTATGCAATAACGACATAAACTCGACGGCGCGACGGCGCTCGAATATTAGCCGCGGTCATTACGGATTATATACTTGGTCAACTGCGTGCGCTCTTGTCTTCGCGGGACAATTTCCTCGACGTATATAATTGGCATTTTGTGTCGTATCGCTAATGAATCTGGTTATAAAAAAACCCAGTGCAACCCATACTTACGGCTCGGCAATTAAAAGCTTTTAACGAGTATGTCAAATGTGATAATCGTTTTGCAGCCGTATTGATACCACCAAAAATTCAACTCCTATATATATATATATATCTCGCGGACACTATATTTATACAGTTGTGCCGCATAGTTCGAATTAAAATATTCAACAGTGCGTGCAAAGTAATAGCATTTAGGGACCTGCTGTTTAAGTCGGCAGCGGTGCTAAAAATGAAAAAAAAAGCAACTCGACTATAGACTAATTGGTTTCTTACGCGATCAAGCAATAAAACCAACATCGATCCGCATTTTCCGCATAACTGAGAGCTAGAAAGACCGACAATAGCTACGCGTCACGCGAATTTTGAGCGCCAGTCGTTGTATACGTATATAATAAGCGGCCCTGCATAAACGTAGACAGGCAGGCAGGCAGTCGCACCACGCGAATATAAACGAGTCGGTCGAAATGCTCAAAGGCGCAGCGAATCAAAGGATTTATCGTCGCTTGGCCTCTGCAAAAAATCAATTAACTCGCGCGGTCCCCCCCCCCTTCTCTCTCTCTCTCTCTATCTCCTTCCCTCTTCGAATAAATTCGCTGGATTCCGGGAATTTTGCGTACACTCGCATATACGTGCGCACACTCGCTTATAAAAAAGGGAGAAAGAGACATCGGCTCATTTTCACTCGATGACCCCAGTACGCATGCATATAAGCGAGACCCACACACGGCATCTCGTCAGTGACACACACATACGCACACTGCACACATGTGCAAGGGAGAAAAAAGTATCGGTCGAAGAGAGAGAGAGAGAGAGAGGGACGGAGTCTAAGCTGCTGCAGGAGACTCTCTCGACTACTCTCGCCGACACTTACGCGAATACGTTTCTCTATGTGCAAAGTGTGTGTGGAGATATGAAAGCAATGCTGTATGTGTGTGTGTGTGTGTGTGTGTGTGTGTGTGTGTGTGTGTGTGTGAGTATACGCAAAGGCTGAGGGAAAGAGAAAGAACACGACCTTGCGAACGTTGGTCCAATGATAGGCGCGGCGGCGTTGGTAGCGGCGGCGTCGGCGCTACTTAGCGCGACCATAAGGCGGCGGCGGCGACGGCGACGGTGGCGACGGCCTCAGGAAATCATTTTGATTTCATTCCTCTCGGTTAAAGATCCTGTAACAGCCTCTCTCGTCTGGCCTCCTTTTTCACTTTTTACTATTCTATACTCTATATGCGGACGCTTAGATTTTTGCTTCTTCCTTTCGCCTCGCGGCCTCTGACTAATTTCCGCATTTGATTTCCATAGCGAGGCTTCGAATCGAATGTTTCAAAATTGGATATTGCGTGTATATATATATGCATGCTTTAATTGATTGAGTTTTCGGCGTTCTTGACTTTTATTATAGGCCTAATTAATTTCGTTTTAATGGTATGTGATTCGAGTTGCCGAGTCAGACAGAATGGTATTTATACTGGAAGTTCTCAAGGTTGCCGTCAGTTTAAGATTTTTCAAAAGTATTCATTACCCCGCTCTGACATCGCGAAACACAAAACTTTGGCGATTTTACGTATTTCGTTTTACATCCTTAATTAACCAGGTATTTTCGTAGCTTATAATAAACACTCTATTCGACTAACAAAACTATAGAGTTGTTAAGAAGAAAATTATTAAAGAATTATTTTCCGTAATTTTACAGTAATTCCAGTTTACAACTGAAAATCTTTTTTGTAAATACGAGTAATGATAGCGGCGCGTAATTTAAAAACACATATTACATAAACTATCGCTGAACAAAGTTTATCTTGAGCCGTTATAGCAGAAAAACATAAATTCGGCGGTCGTATGTACTTATATATAATACACGATTAGGATTTCGCTCCATTCAAATTTCGAGGCATCATTCACGAATTTCTTCGTATACGCTTTTAGGAAGCTCGAGAAACCGGATTAACTCGTTTGCTCGTCTATTTTCACGCAGACATAAACTCCCGAAAGCATCGGTCAACACAATGATTACGCGTCCGAGAGCCTTGTAACCTCTAACTCGGTTTATTATTTAATCTCCCGGTGTTTCGAGTGTATGCGATAATTGCTGTCGTTTTTCTACAGCTGCACCGGTATAACGACGTAATGATGACGCGCAATCGTTATTATTAATCGGCTTATCTGAGATGCTCTCCCGATTACCGCGGACGCAGACTCGACGCAGCGATGAAAAACGTTCTATTCTTCTTTGGCTTTCAGTGGTGAGAGGAAGGCAAAAAACTAAATGTCGACCTTGAACATCACGCGGCTCTTCGTATACACTCGCCGTATCGAATTTCAGATTTTCCTCGGCGGATTCGAGATCCTCTTAGCCTAATTCTCTCTTCCGTCAACTATTATAAAGGGGGGATAGTAATAAAACGTAGCTGCCGTATTAGCCTCTTTCGCAAAATAGAGATAATTTGTATCAGAAAAATTTAGTCATGAAATTCAAGTCTTGCTTCACCGCGTCTTTGTTATTTCCTACAGTTCTGGACGCTATTACAATGTTCTCCGATATCTGCTGTAAAAGAAAATCGTATTGGTAGCAAGTTTCTGAAAAAAAACTTGTTACCTTGAACAGGTTTTATTACAACAAATACCATGAGAATGGCGCATTTCAACACAGCTCGAATAGACTGAACTAAAGCAGCAAGCAAAGCACTTAAGCCCAGTGCTTCTTTTTATAAAACATTATAAAACATAATTATATATTTCTTCCTCGATATGCCGAGTTTTAAAAGGCCCATAAAATTATGTCAACTGTGGTCAATAACTTATCTATATATTTTCACTTCGAGAAGAAATTCACTAAAGCCGAACATTTCTCAACGTACGTTCCATAATATATTTTCGAAAATCCACTAAAATTTAAGTATACTCTTTCGAGCCAAGCAAATATTTTCCCAACCCAGGTAAAATTATCTCTCTCCAGCAGCCAGAAACGTTTGCCTCGAAATTTATGCGCCAGCCAGTCCATCATAACCCACACCGGCAAATCTCATGAAAATCTGGCGTCCGACTGTACAATGGAAACTAGCTATTTTCTCGAACGCGAGAGGCGGATTAGCGTCTCGCTTTTTTGCCTTTCCTAGACATGGCCGGCGAAAAACGGTGCGAGCCACGCGCCAGTAGCAGCGAGGAATCATCAAGAATGTAACGGCCTGTGCGATTATGACACCGCGGAATCCCGCGCGGAGGACGTACATATGTATATATATATATATATATATATATGTATATAGGATAGTTGACGTCGCTATCGTCTTAGCGGCGAGTTTCGCGGACTACCGTTTTACGCGCAGTCCAGTCGATTCGCGCGATGCTCATTGAACTGAGCAAAAGCGTTTCCATTGCCGCAGCGCTCGCGCACTTGTCTCACCGCATTATCAATCGGTGAGTTGCGTTGTTTGACCGCAGCTCTCTGCGCCGCTTTACCAGATATTTTGCGCGGACAATGCGCGAAAATCACGCTCCTATGCAGACACGCGCATTTGTCACTCGCCTCTTACTGTAAGCGCGCGCATCTAGGCTAAAAAAGTTCTACACCTATATTTTTTCTTTCTCTATATAATACGCGAGAAAAGGGGGTATAACGTTTATCTATAGTGTTCGACAGTTAAGCTTCGGAACAGATCTTTATCGGGGAAAAAAAATGTTAATTCCAGCTTTATCATTTCTAGTCGGACGTATCCGGTTTGCCGCAGCTATACATACATATATGTATATATATATAATGGGTGGCGGCCGTGGAGAGCTGGATGTGTTATAAGAACACGCAGCGAAATATTACAACAAAACCAATTGTATTTTTATTGCAAAATCAGAGAGCTGCAGCGGCGCCCGTTTGCAGAAAGCGAATCAGTCGACTCTTGTGCAGTATCTTAAAACCGAGTTGATAATTGCGACACCGCAACTGTCGCGCGAGCGCGGAAAATCCATATTTTTATCCTCATTCACATTTTGCATTGTTTCGTCGCTTTCGTTTTCCCGCGCGAGCAGTTCGCCAATCGACCAGAAGTATAAACATTTTGCCATAGTCTCGGATCCTAATTAAAAAAAATCCACGCCAATCTCGCGCCAAATGTAGACGCGCCAATTGGCGCGGACTCTGCGGCCACAAAGCCCCGCGGGCCTCTAATGAGTCACTCGTCCAACACCTGGAGAAAAGCCCTCCTCCCGGCAAAAGCCAATTTCCTACACCGGCATGCAGCGGTACGCGGCGCGAATAGCTAATTCTCGTCGGTAAAATGTGTATAATGACTCCATCGCCGGGAAAATCTTTCGTTAGCAGCTGCAGCCTCGGCTCCTCCGCCGACTCAACAACCCAAATGATAAGAGAGGAAAAAAGGTGGGAGGAAAGTCGAGCGCGCGCGCGCGAGTGCACACGTACATAGAGCCGCCGCCGCACGTGTTTCCAGTTCAAGCGTCAACCGAAAACTATGCGCAGAGGCGTGGCGCGCACGTGGAATGCTGAAATACTTAGCGCTCGCGCGCGCTGCACGAGGCAATTGAACCCCGCGCTCTTATACACATACATATACACACATTCATATATACAATGTACATATAACAAAAGCGGCAGTTTCACGTATACGTACATCAGATAGACACACAAATATATAGATATATAGATATATATATATATATATAGGCTGGCCAGAGGCACGTGACCGCGTGGTTTTACGGGTTTTCAATGCGGCTGCTGAGCTCCGAACAGGAAAGCCGGACTCTGCTATGGTGTATATATGTATACAATCGCCCGCGTCTGCTGCTGGTGCGGTTGCTGATGGTGCTCTATTGGAAAACGTCGACACGAGAGAGGCTTTTGCCATTTTCCGTTTCCGGCTAGAAAAATGCTTTCGCTTTATGTC